>JASANE010018866.1:0-62948 GCA_030248225.1 Trileptium ribeirensis
TCGTTTAGGGTCAGTGACTAGCTCTATGTTTTTATAGGCCCGGACATTTTCCATCGTTTTGCCGAATACTACGTTATTTAATAGTTTGAAAAGATCTTTCTCGAAATCACTCTTAGCCTCTTTCCGCAAATCTGTGTTAAAGGTGATGTAGGGAGTCATCCAGTCACGTTGCTGGAACTCTATTGCCCGGTGTATCTTGGTTACATGTAGACCGAGACTTACGTAAAACGACAACACTCGACCGTGTACTATATATTTATTCTTATCGTTAAGATTCGGTACCAGTTTCTTAACCTGCGCGTTGGACATATAAAGACGTTCTTTGATATCTATACAGTAGGGTGAAATCATCGAGCTATCAATAACCATATTCTCTGGTGCCACTGGGTAATCGCTGTGTAAATCGTGTAAATGTTCGGGGTACTCGAGATCTACTTCAAGTACATAGCCAATATTACCCTCACTGTGATAGTCAATACTTGATAATTCTTGCTCTTCAACCCATTCAAACTTTTTAACCGGTAACTTTTGTACCATTGTCCAGCCGTAGAGGTTATTTGCGTCTAAATACATGATATAAATAGACTGCATTAACTTATCGTAACTGTCGAGGTATTTGTTATTTGCCTTAGAATACCGGTGGGAAATCATTGAAATACCACCCCTGATACCTTGCTCGAAAATCATATACATATCCGAATCTTTGAGTAACTGAAGTTCGACCCTGGTTTTCTTAAGACATGCATCCCAAGCGAAGCTGGGCAAAGTAATGTAATGGGCGGGGTCTAGACTGTAATTCTTTATTGCGAATTTCCGGAAATTTTCAAAAACATCACAAAGAAGTAGCACGTCTGTTTTTAAGTAAAGGTCATGGTATTCCCCGAGGTTGTTAATACCCATTTTGTTCCAAAGACTATGCGTAGCTGTAATCGTCTAAACTTATGTCTTCCCCAGTAAGTTTATTGTGAAAACACTCCCTTGGTGGTAGTTGTGTCTCACTAAACCGATCCCTCGAATCCATGTAATCATATGGGTACACACCCTTGCGAACAAGCAACTTTGTATTTGATCCAAAAGACTGGATCATAGCTGGGAAACTGTAGCTAGTTAAATTTTCAACTATAGCACTAAGTGATGAAGATAAAAACTGAAAACTATCTTTAAATTTAATTGTCCATGTGTACTGTTTTTTCTTGTTTGTAACCGAACTACCCTCCACCTCTCCGCCGTCCTCAGCCATGTAATCCAGTAAATCGTTGAAATCGTCCTCATCTTCATGACCTTCGCCTAGCTGATCCAGCGTTAATACATCATCACCATCGTAGTCTTCGAGATCTTGAAGTAGATGGGGCACGATTTTTGGTTGTTGAGAGTCTGCTTTGTCGAATAAAGCTTGAAGAAAATCACTTGGCTGATTCGCTGTCGGGTACTCCTCTTGGGGTTGGTACTTGAGTTTGATGCCGAATGATAAGTAGTCCTCTGAACCCTTAGGTATGCATTCCAACTTTGCCCCTAATTGTTTGCATAATCCTCCAATTTCCCGCATAATTAAATGACCATCATATTTCCGAAGGTTATGAAAGAAAACATTGACGTTCCGATCGAGACGATACCCGACATTGCACTCGGAATGACACGCGCCACGATACTTTCCGCAAAGATGACAGTGATCCCGTACTTTGTCGTAATGAAGAGCACCGCCACATATGTTGCATTCTATGGCTTCTTTGAAATCTTTCCAATCGTCGTCTGTCATGTTGATGGCTACTGTTTTGTTGATCCTTTGCTGATACTGTTGACCGAGTTCAACTACTTTACTAATAAACTGTCCGACAACGTCCCTACGTCGAAATACTACCGGAGCACCAATTTCCACATTGTCTACGCACCCACAACTGAAAACATCTACGAGGCCGAAGCTACAAACTTCATGACGTTGGTATGGGTTACTGTAAGAAGTAGTATTTTGTTGATCACAGCCGATAAGTGGCACAAGGAGAGCTTCGAAATCTGCGTAGATGGTGTAAGGACTTCGTAGCATCTTATGTGTATTCCGGAACCGGAGAAGGTCGTGTTTGGAGAATGTAACTCTTGTGGTATCGTTTCTTCTGCACATGTCCTTGTGTAGATCTAGCTTTTGCTTACTATACTGTGGCAATAGACATCGAGTACAAAAGTATTTTTTATTAGCATGTTTCCGCTCGCGGGAAAGTAGTCGATCTATGTCCTTAATCCACGAATAACGGTTGTCGATGTACATGAGGTTTATCACGTTACTCAAGTCACCATCATATATTCGGAGAGGAATTACTTTGTTTTTTTCCCACGTAAATATGCTGATACCAACGTTGTTTTGATGTTCGAAGCGTGTAATGCTCGGAATTTTGACTGGAAAGTCTATCCCAGTGAAATCGAAGTCGTCTATGTGTGACACGTATTTCGACACTCTGTCTGCATTGTCCGTTGCTGGATATTGAGCTGATAAAACCGACCATAAAAAGCATTTGTTGTCTGCATTTTTTACATTAATAATCGCCTTTTTTGCTTGAAGACTTGTGGGAAGCGGCTTAAATGTTGCGCCTTGGAGGGGAATATAACGTGCCATGTGAAGATCGAGGTGATCGACTGATCTAAAATTGAATTAGTACCTATACAAAAATTAAAATCACACACTGATGATAATATAATAAAAGTATAATAGTAGTGATCAGCTATTCTAAGAATTATACAATAAATTAACGGATTGATCAAAACAGCTATTTAATCACTGTAGAAAGTTAATAGTGTAAAACGCGGAGTCCTCATGCCGTAAAGCAAAAATGCATCTTGGAGTTATTGGCTACATTTTTGATGGCATATTAATAAGTGTTATTGTTCGATGTCGGAGTACTGGTTTTTTTGTTCCAAATATTTAACGCAGATTCTAACCTTTTTATTATAGTTATGTGAAAATTCCCCAAATTTTATTTATATAGTTAGGCCATTATTCTAGCTATTCAAACGTTTTAGTAGCTCTGCACTATGATATTGAGACTCTCCACAACTCAAAACTGTTATCACTGTGAAATTCATGAGCATAACAACACATATAAGTAGCATTAGTTAAATTTACCTTGTAGCCCATCCAGATCCACGTTCCACAAACGCATCGACGTTCCGTAAGATTTCTTTGTTGATAGCTTCCAAACGTTGTGATATATCTGTAGCTGTGAATATGTGTTGTATCTTAGCTGCGAAGTGAGTTGAAATTACTTTGTCGGGATCGAGGTCTTTCTCAAATGTAATTTTCAGCGTTGCATACATCTTCATGCCACGCCACTGTGGTATTTTGTTGACCACTAGATGCTTAACCTCGGGCATAATGACCGTTAGTGCGAGTATAGGATCCATCACGTGAGCCGTAGTGGTCATTCTATGAGATTCCGTAAATCCTTTGAGGGCTGTAGCTAGTTGGTGATTAGTCACAACCGTTGATTCCATCATTTAACTGAATGATTAGTATTATATTATTACCTTTTATGTAAACTAAGTGTCTAAAATTAGGAAAAAATATATAAAACTACTTAATAACTAGATTTTAAATTTGGGGCCAAAGTCAAGCTACTGATATTAGAACATAGAGCATTTAGTGTTTTGAAATGTTTGTGCAACTGTGTATTATGGAAGTTACAGTGGAAGTAATTGTTAGAGAAATCTACCCTGAACTGTTTTCCTTTGCTTGCCAAGCTGCCTTTTTAATAACTTTTAGAGTTGAAGGTGCTTCCAGAGCAACATATTTAGTGATAAGCTTACTATTACAGCTTGAAATTATGGAAATGGAACACTTAAATGAACGCGGATATAAGTATTTAAACCCATCACTGGAATCATGCTAAATCATTAGTTTTCCTCCCTAACCACACGGACCACATTGCTTTGTTTACCTATAAATAAATCGTTTTAATAGACAGTTTGGTCGATATACACATAATCAAGTACGTACATAGATTTTATTGCAAACGATGAATAATTAATAAATGTAGCAATTAACAAGCACGATTATATATCTCAGGTTTATATATATATCTAGATTGAAAAATTTGGTGTTAATAATTTACGAGATGAAGTAATAATATATAATAGCAAAATGGCTAGAATATGTAAGCTGATGCAGAAAAACAAAACCGACCAGTTTGATCGATGTCCAAAACGTACTGACATGTGGTTCTGCCAATTATTCTGCTTGGCTGCATTATTATTGCACAACATTGCGAAACCTTAGTGACGTCATTTCTAGGCTAAGCTATTGGACCATTCTAATTCGTTTTCTGGAAGCTTCTATTTCAACCAATCATGAGAATAATATCATACCTTAGTATCGGATGAACCAATCAGCGCGCGAATAAATCCCAAAAAAGTGACAGGTAATTAATCATTTCCTGTTACTGAGCCAGAATCATCATTTTTTATACTACTACCGCCACATTTCGCAAAGTTGGCAGATACTTGTTCGGATACGTTTATGATATGCTGGTCAAATTTCATATGCGATTCTAGTGTTACACCCGTAATTTAATTGAGTCTGAAGGCTTTAAAGGTTGATTACCCGCTACAATGCTCACAGTAAATGTTTTGCGACTGAAGTAGATTAACTTAGTGTAGGCATAGCTTAGCGGCAAATTGTTTTTCGTAAACCATTCCACAATGGCAATCATTAGAAGCTCAGCGGAACGAATAGTTTCAGCTATGCTGCTACTGTTAAACTGTTGTAAAACTGGATACCGTCGGCGTAGACCTGTGCTTTCAAACCAGCATTTGTTATAATGTCAATTATAAATGACATATAGATATTAAACAATAGATGGCCAAGAACGGCCATATTTTCTCGAATGTCGGAGCGTATTTGAAGAAGAGCTGTCTTTGTTGAGAAGCCTTTGCGATAAGCCGACTGCTGGGGCGGAATTAAGTGGTTTGCCTCAAGATGAACATAGAGTTCATTAAATGCGGCAGTTTCTATCAGCTTGGATAGAAATGATAAATTAGAAATCGGTGAGAGGTTAGCAAACTTATTTGGATCTGCAGTTGAAGTCTTAAGTATCGGTGTCACTATGGCTAATTTCTCTCGCGTTGGGAATACATGTTGAGCTAGCGAGGAATTTATAATAATGGTTAATATTGCACAAAAATGATCAGTTGATTGCTTTATGACGGCAGAAGGTGAAGGGACAGTATAATATTTCAAATTGCCCAGTTCTGACATTATTCATGATTTGCTGGTCAGGGTCGATTCTGGTGTCAAGGCGCGCCGTATGTTTGACATCTTTTCGCTAAAACAGCGAGCTATGACATAATCCTTGTTGAGATATAGTTGAGGTTTATCATGACTTTGAACTATGGATGAAATTACTTTTCATTTGTTTAAGTGTACGAGGCTGTCTAGTCGTTTACGCCAAATCCAATTAAGTTTATTTTGGCAGAGTTCTCTGAATGATTTTCACTGTTTGAGGTACCTACCACGGTTTGTTTCGCGAGTCCTCGCCACAATTTTTCGAGCAGACGGACATTATATTGTGCCCTACGACATTTCATGTCAAACGGTGAGCATTCCGGGCTCTCATGAAATATTTTACTCTTTATCGGAGCATGGCGATCAGCGGCTGTTTTCATAGTTTCATAGAAAGCGTCTGTTATTACATCTACAGTAGCAGCGTTGGCACGCAGTGGCACCGCAGCCATGAAGGTAGTAATGGCATCATTTGCGAATAAGTGTGCATCCAGTTACTTCCATTGCAGGAGCTGAAAATATTTCTGAGTCCAGGGTACCAGTTTCGCACACAGAAAGTAATCAAATGGTGATCCGATACAGAGCACCCGGCCACGCGTAAGTCCGCGACAAGTTTACTGTTAGATCGGCTCAGTACCCAGTCGACTATATTACCATAAATGTGCGTTGGTTCAGTGACGTGCTGAACTAATTCAAATGGTTTAATTATATCTAGCAGTTCGATGTTAGCCGTAGGCACATTAAAATCGCCGAGAATGATCAATTCATTCGAACTCAAGGATAAATGAGCACGAAAATCTTCAAATTCGTGGCAGAAATGCGTTATACCTTATTGACAAAAAGTATCAACATGATAGCAGAATGTCTCTTCATGCCATCTTCGCTGACGAAGTAATAGACTAGTAGAAATTGCCTCAATTTAAACTTCCACACCACTACGGATCTCAATAACTAAGTACTAGTTTCAGATGCAGATAACGAAAAAAACTCGCAACATATAGGCATCTCCGTGCTTTACTGACCACAGTTGAATGATCATTTCTGTAAATCGAAGTTCATCTCGAAATCAGCGTTGCGCATTATAACCTGATAAGGGAATGACGAAGCTGTTTAAAATAAAGACTTCCAGTTTACTTCACACTAAAAATTTTGCTTTGCATCGACTAATATGCACGAGTATTGTGATAAATTGCAAACAACATTCATGTGAAATTTTTCTAATTTTTGCTAGCTTAATACAGAACCAAAGAAGTTTTAAAAAATTATTTTTCTGTTAAACCTAACAGACAAAGTTGTAACTTTACGTTTTATAGCTGTTTCGAACTTTCAGCTCTCACGTTACATTCTATTGTCGGCAAAGCTCGGTGCACTCACAACGCTTTCCATGAAATTGAAGAGAATGTTCTTTCATAATAATAATCCAGAATATTGTTTTAAAATTCAAAAAACTATTCCTTGAAATTTTAAAAAATTATTTTTCAAAATATAAGATTTAATTAAATTTAAGTAAAATTTCAATGAAAAGTTCTTTGAACTTTAAAAAATATTGTGGTGTTGTAACAATCCAACAATATTGTTTTAAATTTTACGGAAAGTGATTTTGATTGAGGTTGGCAACTTCCTTTCAAATGACAACTGACCGACCGCAGGTTCCCACATCATGAACAAAAGTGGAGTCATATGAAAGTATTCTACCTTTTTAGAAGTATTAAATTGTAAGAGTTTGTGGTAGTGATTTTGCAAAAAACATATTTTGTATACATTTTAAAGAATGAAAACAGCCAATATTTGAAAGATATTCTACGATTGAATTGAGTTACATAATACGTTGGAACTTATTACACTATGATATACTGTAGTTCATGATAATTTTAGCAAGCAGAAATGAATCTAAAAAATACCACTCGTTTTCGATATCCTGAGCAATTTGACGAAAATCTTTTGGAATACCATAAGTACCGCAGGACTTCGTTTTTTCATTCTTTCTGATATTTCGGAACAAGGAAAAGGAATTTGCCCCAACAAATTGAAGTAGGAGTTCATAATTCAAATAGTGATCACAACCTGGTGGTCCAAGTCGAGTCCGGCCTTGTCAATAACGAAACAAGGCTGGTCGGGTTAAATTCGGATCCAGCGATGACACAATTATTGTAATCGCATGTCATGTTCCATTTGCGCGCAGTACCGGATTTTGAACAATCCCAACGTAAGCTGTGGTGGATCCAGCTGTGATGATCCTTTTGTAATATATGGGCTATAAGTATAAGTACAGCGCAAAACATGCTGGAAAGAATACATGTTTTAAAAGGTCTTTTTCTGTTTTGATTCAGATATTCTGTGCTGCACATATAGTATATGTATCTTGAAAGACTGCTGTAGGTTCGAGTTGAGTTAGGTCTAAATATTTCGACCCGACGCGGTCTCTAAACATCAACTCCCGATAAAATTATTTTCCGTTGTCTTTTGACTTCTAAAATTTTGAATTTGTTATATATATTTTAACACGTTCCTTCTTAAACCAAAGCGTAACTGGTAAAATTGAACAATCTTTTGCTCCGACCTCGGATTGAATCCAGATCGCTCGGGTGCAAGTGTTGTACGCTAGCCATTACGCTATTGTTGCTCCGTTTATTACGGGACCTCATAACTCGAACAAACAACAATGCACACACAAACGCACGCCGAACAACAAACTAGGCTATTATCTCGCCACGCAATATAAGCTGCAACAAATGTGGCAATCTACGAACTAAAGGGTTAATCGAGCAATGGGCTAAATTTCGATTAAATATCAAAACAGTGCCATATTTATAGGTATTTTGGTGCAGCTAAAGGCTATTTCGAGGTTTGACACGTGCATTTTGACATAATTTAAATGTATCAACAGCAGCGAACTTGAAATTTTGAATCACAGAGATTTGCCTAATCTGTATAATCTGAGTATTCTACGTCTGTATAGAATGTTCACTGGAGAAAAGGAGAAAATTTTCTTTCGATGACGATTTTATTGCAAGACCAATCATATTGGTGGTAATTTACTAGTATGTGAATACAATATAATACACGTTAAAAATTGTAGTATTTGATTTAATATATGGGTATATATAATATTAGGTGCAAATGCATCACGCTAACGTTTCTATGAGACATTTCAGCTGCATCAGGTCCAAGAAAATGCTAAACTACAACTCATTGTTACCAAAAAGCTGGCAACTACAATCACTGACCGAGAGCGTTCGGGAAAGTGCTTCAGACTATATTCCGTTGCTGTCGCTATTTCTCATCGTCTACGTCATTTGCTGTTTGCCATTCGTTTTAATTGCAATCGTCTTATGGATTGCTGAGAAATGCCGGATAATTACATTCAAAGACAATTGACAAAAGTTGTATCATGAAAATAAAATATGTCTACATCAAAGAATCAACCATTAATTCTCTATCTTAACTATTTATTAGATCACTAAAACACGCTTGCTACCCGGGCTTTACAATAATTCACAAAAAATGCAAAAAACATGTCAAAAATCAAGCGCTTGTTGCGTCGTAACATCGGCACTTAGCTCTGCGTCATTGGCTCTTAGAACAATGGGTTATCTATATTCATAATCAATGTAATTAAAATACAGATACTTATTTTTACTATTCCCCTTAAGCCTTTTCACAAGTATATACTAAAACTGACCAGTCATTGCCTCACGGCGCAAATATGAAATGGTACTCAGCGAGTACCATGAAAATCTGGCACACTATACGCGATTTGGTGCAGCTGTTCAAGCATGGTAATTTTCGAAATACGTTGATCCCCTGTTGCCCGATCCTATCCTGCGGATCAAATTACAACAACGCAACTGCTGGATTTTACCCTTATGAATGTTTGGCTTTGCCTAGATTGCACGAATTGATGTGACAGCGAGAAGATTGATGTGACAGCGTGAAATCTATTTGATGTTACTTTACAACCGTAGCAGGGCTCCAGTTTAGTCTTTTGCTAGTATTATCACACGTGTCTGCGTAACTAACCAATACTTGTGGGTTGATATTTATTTCTTCTCAAATGGCGTGCATTTATTCACCTTCACGTGGGAAACGGGAAATGCAACTTCAACACGAACTTTGTAAACGTAGCGTAATTAATATTCACGATTTTCCTATGTCCTGACTTCCTTTATATGCATTTTCGATGATTTGAAACATTCTAGAGCGTTAATCGAGCTATAGTTATTTAAGCAAGCTTTAATCAAGATTTTAATTAAACTAACGATAGTCTAAAATTTAATCTGAAAAACATCTGATATGTAGATAAAACGCAAGGTAGACCAATGTGACTGCAGCACTGTAGCGCCTGTAGATTGTTATGAATTAAACGACAACGCTTTAAGTTCTCCAAGCCGTTTAGGTACTGATCTATGTCGAGGGTTGCCTCAAACAGTAATAAATCTGAGGTAGATTCAAGGCGAGGGTAAAGAATTCTAAGAGTTTAACCAAAACAGGAAAGGCCTCAGCATAACGAAGGGAAGCCAGTGGCCATAGTCACAATGCTCCAGTGTTTATTTAAAACTATGACGTGTTATAGTTGAATAAATAAACAAAGCTTTTGAAGTTTTTATCAAAACATTTGATTCAGTTTGGAAAAAAGCATGTATGCAGGGGCGTCACCAAGGGGGGCCACCTGAGGGTCGTGCCCCCCAGTACGAATTTACAGTGCCCCTCCAGAAAGCCTTAGTGCCCCAGCTCTGATTTTGTGCCCCTCCAGAAAGCCTTGGTGCCCCCCAGTTCGGATTTTCTGGCTACGCCCTCGCATATATGGCCTTTAAAAACCAAAACACATGGTTTAAAAAGCGTCGATAATAATTTCAGTTTACTGGAAAAGTCGGAAAGTGACCCCACTTGCCCAAATGTGTAATCCGGATACAAAGTCTTGAGGACTCAACACAGCACCGTGCTAGAATATTTGAATCGGGACTACTGAAGCGAACGGAGTTTCCATCAACAGCTTTGCTAGCGGCAAACATCGTAAAATCTCTTACTTATTCGCGTATGGAGATCTTAACTTTTCACCGAATGGATGCATTTTCACAATTTATATATAATCGCAAATTCAGTATATTTGTGCCCTTTCCCGCCGAACCACGTATTTCGAGTCCAAATGGGTGTCAACTGTAACATTTTTTAATTTGGCCACCGGAGTATCTATCTTTCACGACCTTATATCTCGTGATAGAGGCTTCACTGTGCAACACAGGTTTATCGAATCCTTTCGTCGAGAGCTACTATTTTTTGTCAGCTATGAACCAGAGTTTAAAAAATGTTTTAAAAATGTGAGAATTTCAAAAATTTTACAAAGAAAATTTGTTGCTTGTTGGGGCTGACTACCACAGTGTAGGGTTATTTAACACATTGGCCAAGTTGGGTTTATTGTTTTAGTACAATATTGGCTTGGTTATTAACCCAGCTGGATCGTGTCGGAGCAAAATTTGGTAAATTCTGGCACCAGACATAGACAAATTTCGCAACTTGCCCAATATATATAGATGTATGTAAGGCAATGGAAAATATCTGTGTGTTTTCGGGTTTGCTAAATATGATACGTGGCATACATCAAATTAGGCAAGTGTTAGGGGCCCTATTACGTAAAAATCTTACTTCACATTAACATTTGCCCTAAAATTACTGATTTATAAATTTCAACAGCTTTTGCCTTTTAGTCATTAAAAAATAACGAGTTCTTTGGTTTTAACATATGACTAAAATGACCGTAGCGTAATCACTGAAGCATTGTCGGTGTATAATTGCTGTCACAGGACTTTAAGCTGTCTTAGGGACTTGAATTGGAACCACAAAATCGTCAATAAACGCAATCTAGCCGCACTCATTCAGTTTCCCATCTCTTTAAGAGATGCTAGTTTAAACTGTTAAACAAGTTGGTTTCACTGTTTTAACCCCAAATTGGCTGCGTTATTACCCTACGAGGCGGTGCTGGAGCAAAATTTGTTAAATTTTGGCACAAAAATGTCAAATTCCGCAACTTTATAGATATATGTATATCAGTTATTCCCATATAGATATATGTATATCAATCAAACGTGTCTGTGGTTTTTATGGGGTTGCTAACGATAAAAGAATTGTATTTGCGTGGCATGCATCAATTAAGACAAGTCATTAGGGACATTTCTACGTAAAATTCGCTCTTCAAGTTATCATTTTTACTTAAAATTTGTCATTTATAAATTTCAAAAGTTTTTGTATTTTTCGTCATTGCAAAAACAAATAAAGAGTTCTTCTGTTTTGATATATGACCAAAATTACCGTAGCGTTATCATTGAAGTATAATTGCCCGTGTATAACTACTATAATGGTAGTTTCAGCGGGATTAAAGACCTAACATGGAAAGTTAAAATTGTCAATAACCCCAAATTATCCACATTCGCTCAGTTTCCCTTCGTTTGACAGTTACTATTTTTATTACACTACCGAAATTTATTAAATATTATAAAGGTTATAAATTATGATTATAGGGACACCGGCCAAGGTAAACCTCAAAAGCCAAAGTGTAATGCACGCCATGCCGTTCTAGATATACTGAACCTAAACCTTGGCTCAGGTTCTTATATGAGACATACACTAAGCCTAGGTTTGGGGGCTGGCGCCCCAGTACATCCCTCTATAAGCTGCTATGCTGAAGTTCGTATGCTCTAATTAGCCCCGAATATTGAACTGGTTTTGCTTTTTCATTAGCCATCAACCAAAGATAAATGGACTGTCGGTAATATACACTCTCGCAAGCCGGGCGTATCCGTTGGGAAGATGACCCAAACTCGCTCAACTGAAATTAGCACGTATGGCTATAACAACACTATAGGAGATTTAGTATTACAATCAACACCTTAACACCCAAAACTATTTTGCAGCGATATAGCACAGATTATTTAATGACTTTAATACCAAATATATACCACTTATCTTACCGTAGCCCCAGTGACGATTACTTCGATCCTGCTATAGCTGAGTGGCACGACGTAAACACGCTTTATGGCATCCCTTCCAGCCCGAAATTAGTCAATTTTGGAGATACAGCGAAAATTTTAGAATTCGACTCAGCTCGACGAGGCGGTCCAGAAAATATCTATTTCGGCCATATGTATAATAAAAATAATTTTTCTATTTTTGGGCTGCCCAATGAGTTGTAGTTATTTCCGTTTATGTGAAATTCCAAGCCAAAGGTTTTAATTCTTGAACCGAATAAGATGATTTTAGAACCGAATCCTGATTTGTATTGGGACCCGAAAAATCGAAAAACTGACTTGAATATGACCGAGGTGGACATGCAACTTCTTAGGCGTATGCCAAGAATTTACTAACGCGATTAATTATAAATATTAATATATTATATGTCAGTAACAGTCCTCAACCGGCTCGCTTTTTTTGGTTTACACATTTGTTGCAAATTTTGTCGTCTCTGTCGAATGTCGACAGTTCATAATAGTCCACCTTTAGTATTAGAAGTGATTTAAATAACGTATGGGAAGCTACCTTCTCGTTTGTCAAAAATAACAGATAATAAGGCGACGAAGACAGGGTATTCCTTTTCCAGAAGCATGGAACTGATCTTTGATAGAACTTCAAAGGTAGTGGCACTTTCGTAAGTGACTTAAGATCTATAGCCCTCCAGGGTGTGCATTCAGGATTGGTGGCAGTGCTTCTTCAGCGATAAGAGTTATCAAATACGTCGTGGGTGTATGTATCAAGTAACAAATAGTTACGTGACAACTTTGTATAATTTCTGTGAGTAACAATAATCGTATATATATAAATACATTACATTGTTTATATATAACTTAATGTACATTGTTTATATATAATGCGAAATTAAACTTAAGGTGAACCCACAACCGTACTATTTTGTAATTTTGCATAAAATTTGTTACGAAACGCTTTTTGGTCTATTGAATTTCAGGGTTAAACTGTTCCACAGCGCTCGCGATTGACATCTAACCATTTTGTGTTGGCGAAAATTTAAGTAAAATTAACTAAATTTTTGAGAACAAAATTTTGTCGATTTGAATTAAACGAATTTTGTTCGCGAACACCGAGAAATTAACTATAGGCTCGATTTATTTGTGACGTCACTTTTGCATTAAATTTGTTCGCGAACACTTAATATCCAAATTTAGATGATTAGGTATTAGGGAACCGAATTTCTGCAAATTGAAATCGCCGACATTCTGTTCGAACACAAGGGCTAATTTCTGGATCTTGAATTTGATTTTGCCAATTTTCGGCAAGCTAAAAATCAAATGAAATTAAGCCCTTTTTCCGTAAAAAAGGTTTGCGATTCGACATCGGTAATAACAAAATAAGATGATTGGCGAGGTTACCTTAAGTTTACTCACGCATAACTTCCTGAAATAGCGAGTTATCAAGGATTTTCCTATGGAAAAGTCACAGCAACCAATGAGTAGTACGATTTTCTCACGCATAACTTCCTGAAATAGCGAGTTATCAAGGATTTGCCTATGGAGAAGTCACAGCAACAAAATGAGTAGCACGATTTTCTGAATTTGATTTCGGAGTCATACGGTTTTTGCTTTTTAGGCGTACCAGGTTTATACACCGACCTGGCTTAATTATGTGTTGGGGTGCCTTTGTGCTATACTGTATTATCGGTCGAAAAATTACTATGGCTTCGCCGGCCTGAAAAGCTCGACTATCAGTCACTTCGAACCGCAGAATTATTACGAAGATGAGTGTGACGCCGTCCAGCCCGCTTCTACAACGACCACCAATCATCAAGGCACCGCCGGTATCACAAACAGATTTTTCTGCAGTCACATAGCGAAAATTTGGAGGAAAATTTACCGTAACACCCGCTTATTCATATAGCTTTGGAGCTTGTTCTGCCGGATAATAAACAAAGCCGAGGTTAATACTTTACTAATACTATTACGATTCCGAAATATTCGAAAAAACAAAGGATAAATCAAAGCATTATAATAAATCCAGCGCCCGGTCCATCCAAACATAATAACATCACTGACACCTCTCACGCCTTCTATGGCACAGCGTTTTAGAATTTATATACGTTTTGCACGTTGGCAGATATCACAACAGCTGTTATTACCATTACTATGCAATACCGTAACTCACTAAATTCCATAACACCCTTCGCCATACCACAAGATTTTTACAAGTCTGACGAAACCCAATTTACTATTTCCAATGATCTTACCAAACAATAACAAAACAAAAAAAAAGAAGATACAAATTTAGTGAATTTTCAGAACGGTTCCCTAACCGTATGAATAATGCTACGGGTTCTGTGTCGTACTACCCTAACGATTGTTATTACAATATCTTGGAGGCGCCTTATGGTCTTCCTATGCGTTGACGAGGATAGTATATATTTTAAGCCCCGTGTTTGTTTATTACCGGCATTCGTTCCTCCCAAACGATTTACTAATCTTGCCGCAGACTGGCAAAATTGTTATACCACCCACCTTCGCCAAGGAATCCAACTAAAATTCCATAGCCGTTTACACGATTTCAAGACGGGGACCCAAGGAAAAGTTATCGCGACGCGGGTGAAAGGAAACGGATTTACGCTATGCACAAAATCTTATACTAGAGGCAGGTTGGAACGTAGTACTGTTGCGTGCTTAGGTTGCTAGCACAGCTAGCCAGGAAGACAGACACTAAATTACTCTACGCCACAGTTAAATACTTAAAGTCAATTATAAACCTCCGCATATATACTATCGAATTTTGCAGTCTGTCCCATCAACCGCCATTCTAAACGAGCTGCAACAAATACGCAATTTCCGAATAGAAAGGCACAACCCAAAATTTGACAAAAAATTAGATAATAAACGCAATTCAACAAAAAGAACGCACTGTACTCCGCCGCTCTAAATTGTTAGATTTTGGCGCTCTTCCAATGTCGCCTTAACCACCATTAGGGCGAGGTTGTGTCGGTTTTCAACCGAACTCGCGAGTCGGGCGTACTCGTTGTCGACAGTGCCGCGTATAGCTATAATACGGCGAGGTGTTTTATTTCTCAGCGCCTTAGTACCCACCTGTTTTGAAATAATCGCATTGTTAATCGATAACGATAATAAAACGGTGCACGTCCATCGTACTGTGTTTCCGAGAAATATTATAGTTCTCCTTCCGAGCACGATCCTGCGAACAAGAATGACCCAGATTAGTCGTACACTATTAGCCAACGACGGGCATAGTGAAAAGCGCAATAGCTGCTCTGTGACCTGTCAATCACAAGTACCCGAGTTAGTTATTCACTGAATTTTTGTGTTATAGTGGTAAATTATTTTCGAAAATACAAATATTAAAACAAAAATGGTAACACCGTTATTCGCCGGGCTTATTCAAGTAACGTATAGGTGTTAGGTCGTCGATATTCCCTTTTGATCAAATCGTGCTTCATAATAATGTGCCGTTCACAGAAAAATGCGTACAGCGACTTAAAAGTTTGTGCTGCAAACGATGCATCGTCCGGTTACCTTGTTACAAACGATCGATCGTCGGTATATCAGGCTATACACGACAAGGCGAATACAAATTTGGTAACGACGAACTGTTTGTAATATTTGCTAATGTAATTATATGTTAATGTTTGCAATCATATATGGCTACATAATGAAATAACTGTTCTATAAAATCAGCTGTTGTTGAGACATTGCCGTTTTCAACATATCGTTAAAAATCTTTTCATGCATTCCCACTGTACGGGGCCATGTGACAAGACATACACAAAAACGACAATATTTCCGAATTGCTCGAACTATATTGGTGTTATTAGTTACATTTTATTCATAATTTACCCTCAATGTACTTGCACATGGTGACTCACTAGATACGCTTTAATTATTATCTATCTTTATGCAACATGGCTGATAGTCAGCTCATTTTGAATGTTAACGCAGTGTACGTCTCTATGACATAAATCAATACTCAGAATCCACCACGTTGGTGATAAAACAACGTACTATTGTATTAGATATTTCCTGAATTGCGGATTGATTGGCTGGAACACTTTATTTATAAATATATAAACTTTGTATTGCACGGTAAAATTCCAGCCTACCATATTCTGTAGGATCGCCAAAGCATGGAGTGATGCTAGTGTTTGAATTGTTTACAAACGTGCAAACCTAGCTTCCAAAGCTAGCAGGCAGGTTTCACAGCAAAATGTTGTGTGTATAAGTTGATCTTCTGCCTGACACGAAGCGAGCGTAGTGTCTTAGTGCTCTAAAAAATTTTGTCGTTCTGCGTCTGTGTCACACATAAATAACCACTTTAATAAAATAGATTAATAGATATTAGCACATTTGGTTGACGTGAAGTAGAACCTGATTTGTATTCGCATGAATATGCGCATGAAATAGCCGTGCCGTTGCACTTAATATATCACTGCCGAATTATAATCGTTCTGTGTTTAAGCGGAGATGTGTATACTCAGTTTGGACCCTATGAACAGTTCCTGATAGCATATTAGCCCCACTCATTCTGCTACCCGTAGCTATGCGGGTTATTAGTTTGTTGAATGTTGTTAGCTTAAATACATATCTGCTTGTGTTTTGTGGAAAAATAATTCATTCAGTCGTGTTTCTGTATTAGTTTCCATAAAACAACTGCTAATAAGTTGATTATCTATATCTATTTACTACTAAGAATATCATTAATAAGCCAAAAATTTATTATTTACTTATTACACAGAATAAAGAATCATTTCACTGTATGCTTCAATGATGTTACAATTCATATACGTGTGATAAATCGTTTATAGACAATCTATTGAAGATGCCAAGTGGTTTAATTTTTACAACGGATATCACACCAAAAAGCAGCGAATTTTAATACAATAGGTTCGTGGCCCTTGACGTAGAAGCACAATTCCGCAGTTTTTTATTACAAAATTTTCCGAAATTAAGATTAGCACGTTGAAACATCGTTTCAAGCAAATATTTTAAGCTTTCCAAGGTAATATTACAACCCATGTCTAAGTTACAGTTCCACTAAGATCAAGAGTGGTTTCAATATTTCATTTGCATTTCAATGTTAAATTTATTTTTATGTACGGACCGACAGGTTTTGCACTTGATAATAAATGTTAGAAACGGCCGATCATCCGTAACAAACATTACAAGCAGCGAGAAGGTATCTGTAATATTTGTTCATGTAAGATCGATTCTTTATAATAATAGTTGTAACCGCCTATAACACATATTACTTACGACGAGGTCTTTGCAACATTTGTCATAAACCGTCGATCGTCCGTAATAAATATCACAAACACGTCATCGCTTATAACATTTTTATGGATGATCGGTCGTTTATAACATTAGTTATAAACTAGCGCTAGTCTATAACAAATGTTATAAACGGCCAATCGTCCACAGCAGATATTACAAATAGTTCATCGTTTAATTTTGGAAAATAAGAAAAAGTGTTTGGGGAAGAATGGAATTTAAAGGAAAACAAATGATAAGAGTAACTATGTAACTACGTAGCTAGCTACGAAGAAATGGAAAACTAAATTAATTTGATTGGGTCTCATATGCTAGGGATCCACTAGGCTAAAGGTGAGAATTCCGGTTTAAACCCGCTCAAAATTCCAAAATTTTCCTAAAAACCCAGGTTTTTCACTATTTCACTTTTTATATCCTTCCCTTCCTTCTGCGTTCTTGTTTTCTCCGATTTTGTTTCTTTTCTTTGTTTTCCGATTTCCTGCCTAATTTGCATATTTTGCTTTAATTACTAATTTTAGCTGACAGAAGTTAGCATTGTTTAATTTTAATTCAGTCAGTCTAGAGCAGTGCAGTGGTTGAAGTGGCGTGATTCTATCTAGCGGGCCTGTGTAATATATCAACACTGTTCACAATTTTTCTACGTAAAAGAATTACTGTTATTTTATTGGATTTCACGTGGGGTAGTGGTTGGACGGGGGATTTATTATGGCGGCTACCGGATATTAAATTGGGACGGGATTCGTCACCAGAAGATATGGAGTTCGAGGCGTGGCCAGTAGTATGCCGGCAGAGATCGTGGTAGTATTCTTTCTTGGCGTGTGCCTATTCTATCTTTGTCTCGACTCAGTTAGCGTTGCGGGGTGTCTAATTCAATTTGCTCTGAATATGGTCCAGAAAATAAACCAATACAGCTGGTGATAGAACGTTTATTCCAAAGTTAGTAACACATATACAAGGTATTGGTTTTAGATATCGAATTGTCTTTAGCCGCAACAAGCACCGTTTTTCGCACTATTTATACACCTCGATCTCTCTACGATATTTTAGCCACTCGCTTTTTGATAATGTTCGAGACTATTACTAACCGAGCCTTGCTTTACGATTTTTGAACTCAGATGTTTGAGCGCCCTATTATTTTAAGTAATTGTGGGTTTATTTTATGGTTTAGGTTCGCGCCTGAGTACGATTTATCGTCTTATGAAGTTTCTACGTAGACTTCCGGACGGCCAGCTCCGTACATTTATTTAATTATCTTAGCCTAATGTCTTAGAGTTACGCTAGTTACGCGCCAACTATATTAATGTTCTCGTCTCTGGACTTCTGACGAGCCCGCTATAACTAGTTAGTAGCAGCGACTACTTTCTAATTCCCAATTAATTGCTTTGGTTACCCACGTCCTGAACTCACCCTGGGTATACTCACGTACTTCCTTGCCAAATAAACCACGGGGAATTGCTCAAACTATGGTAGTACATTTTGGAACTCTATGGGGAGGGCCGTTATGGTTTTTATTTAACTCTCGTGCTCAATTGTATTACTCAGGTTTTTATAGGGGAACGATAATATTACTAAGTTAATTTAGTGAAAATACTGGCGTACCTATTTGTGAAGTCTTAATTTACTCAATGCTAATTCTTGAAGCAAGGCAAGTCCATAAAATTTGTGCCATATCTCTACAAATCTTTCCAATTCAAGTAGCTTTTTGGTATAAAATCACCAAATATTGAGAACCGAAGATTGGACCTACCGACAGTTGCCAATCGCCGATGTAACTATTAATTCGCTGTGAAAGGCTATAACACTCGTTTAAATTGAAACTTTCGCATCGAAGCACTAGCCACGTGATCCAAAACAGAAACTAAAATTAAATAACAAAATAGTTTTTATGAACCCTCCCAAACAAAAATGTTATTCTACGATGAAGTGAAATTCGTACACACTTGGTAAGCTGAGCCGGAAGTATACTGTAGTAGTCGTGAAATTATGCTGAAGGTCGGCCTACACTGATTTGGAAACACAATAACAAAGCTAACACATGTTAGCTAAAATAAGCAACTAATGCTAATTATGTAAATTAGCATTAGTTGAAAACAAAAAAATCGAAAACAAGGAAAACGGAAAACAAAAAAACCAAGGACGAAAAAGGGAGGGAGGGATATAGTTAACAATTTGGTGACCAGATCGGAATTTTTGGTGTTTTGGGGAGGTTTTGTCCCAGGATTACCCCTGGTAGCCTAGTGGATGCCCAACAATTACGTGTTGCCGTTCAAGTTTTATAGCGGTGTAGTACATCATATAGAACGATGCTAGTTTTGCTTCGTGTTAAGTATTTTTGATGGGTTTGGTTTAGATACTTGAGTTTTTTTGCTGTTTGTATATTTATATATATATATATGTTAAGTTAACCAAGGACTGAAAATTGGTTTTCCGTTTTATAATAGAAAACTAAATATTAGCATTATATACCCTCCTGGATATAACCTGTGTTAAGTATATTTTCTGTGTAACGAAAAATTTATAAAGCATTAACACAGGTTTCCTTATCCTAGCCCAAATTCATTTATTGATTGAATGCATTTAAAATAATATATTTATTATTTATTCATTGGAAAAATATAATAATATAACAAGAAAGAAACAACAGGGGTTTGGCTTTCTTAGCCTACTTTAAGGATAATTTTATCGGCTGAATGCACGATTAAAACATTTATTACGAATGAAATTTGCCACATTTTAGCCAAACAATGAAAGCTACACAACAGAGGTTTCAGCTATAGGCCACGATCATTATAGCAACTCCACTATTGTTAAAAGCATTTTTTCATAATACCTAAAGTGCAGATTAACCCAGAGAATTTTCCGAATACCCTTGTCGACGTAATCTTTTCACTTTTCACCCTCGCCGTTAGTATAATATATATAATAATCAGAAATAGCATTTTTCCCTTACAGCAGCATAATAAGCATTTTTCCGAGCGGTGCATACATGGCTACTTTTTACGTGACCGCTAAGGACATTTTCGCTCTCTGGTACAAAGCTGTGTGCACAACCACATTTTATATATAACACATCAAATAAAAAATTGCGAAAATCGATAAATCTGGTTAATAGTTGTGCGACAGAGAAAAAACAAATGTTTCCTCAATTAAGCACTATTCGAGGAAATTCCGCTCACCCCATTTCAAATATTGTTAAATGTTGTAAAACAGTTGGCAAGTTGGCACTAATTCAAATTATAGCATTTTGCAACATCGTGGTTTGAGTTTTACGTAATTGTGAAAGTGGTTATGCCATTATACGTAGTGTAATATACTTTGAACTACAGCATTAGCTGTCATTTTGGGCAGGCGCGAAATAAATTTAAGCAATAATACCTCGGCAAAGACTGTATCCCGTAATCCCTACCCGCATCCTACTGTATCAAATTAGCAATTAAATTATTGATAAATGAACCATCTTCGGCCGCCTCATTCTTATGTTTGTAGAGAAGCCAGTTGTGTGCGGTACTATAACTATTCAGCGCATGCTATATTTTGTAAATGTCAGGATAAGCTTTGGCATCATTGCAAATCTGTCAACCATAAGTAAACTTAAGGTGCGCAAGTACGATCCCCTTTTGTTATTAGCAGGGAGTAACCGGAATTCCGGTTCCGGTTCCGGCGAAAATCGTGTTCCGGTTGCGGTTCCGGCAAAGGGCAAAAACCATACCGGAACCGGAATTCCGGTTTAAAAATTTTGTTTGAAATTTTTCACATTTTTGCTTCATCTGTGATCCAAACATATGTAATATATATTATACAATGATCAAACTCCAATACAACCAAGCCAAAGAAAAGATTAACTAACCAATTTGCCGTGTGAAACGTAAGTAGGGCACATAATTTTAGCAGGAATTTTTCATAATTACCTGCAGGAGTTTGTTAAATCAAAGCCAGGTCGATGCTTGTAGCAGCTATTTTACACATCCAGAAGTCTGTGGGATACATTTGAATTAAACCGGTCCAACTCGGCAACAGAGTGTGGCTTACGCAGAAGTACTTAGCCTATGCTTGGCTAACATAAATTGCGTCAAGCACCAGCCGGTGCGCTTTAAACTTTGTAAATCAAGTGAAACTGAAGTAACGTTATCTGCAACGCAAGCAGAAACTGCTTCCTTGGCAATGAACTGTATTTATTGAAACTGTGCGAGCAGCATCACCTGTGTGTCTCATCTATAGCATTTTGACTAGAAAGTTATCATCATTATCATCTAACTGACGGGCACTGTTTGTCCAACGCTAGCCTAAACAGTGTCTCTGAACACTGATCAGAAAATTACCTTCTATCTATTATTTTATCTTAGAATCATATAAACCAATAATTTTAAGTTTGCTACAGAAGAACATGCAACAAACGTATGTGTAGTAAAGGGAGGCGACTGGAGACAGATCGAAAGTGTGTATTCTACGCTCCAAGCTTTGTAAGCACATTCGATTTGACGCAGTATACGCAGTGGTGTATAGTGGAAGGCATTTTTTTGCTCTGAATGTCCAAAATCCGACATATTTGATCGATGAATAAACATTATTAGCTTCCTCAGTCTCTTTAAAGTTTCAGAAAGGCAATAATACCATCGCAATACATTAAGTTTAATGTAAAAGTTATTTTTAATGCATTTTAAATCCACTATACCTTCATTTCTTCCATCATCTGTTTTACTATATATAAATTTCGAAGACCAGGTTCCGGTTCCGGATCCGGTTTAAATGGACGGTTCCGGTTACTGGTTCCGGTTCCGGTAAATTTCGGTTCCGGTTATTCCCTGGTTATTAGCGATTTGAAATAGTTTGTTCGGTGTACTAACCATCACTCACCATATAAGAGAACATTGTTGTTTTGGGTAACACTTGCGAAACGTTAAAAACAAAATATTGGATTATTAACGATTAGTTGTAAGATATTAGGTAACCGATTCATGGCCGTTTGATATCTAAAGTGGAAAATTTTTTCGAACTGGAACAAACATATCAGAGTTTACTGTTTTGAAAACTGTACACCACATTCTATGTTCGAGAACTGCACGTATTTTTATTAATATCACGAAATGTATTAATTTCACGAAAAATGCGGACAGCAAGCTGCCACGCAGTTGTCAAACGTGATCATTATATAATAGCAAATAGATGCATCGTATTAGTGATCATAAACGACATCATTTTGGAATCGCCGCTCTGCGTTTTTGAATTTTTCAATTTGGAATTGCCATTGTAAAGACTTCTCCATTGCAGTTTTTTGTGCACGGTGTCAAAAGAGAGGTAGGCTGCACAGTTTATGTTTACTCACGCATCAGAGTACCATTTTCTAAAGGTGCCTTCTAAATTTCTAAGATAACCTGTATCGTATTGCTCAATGTTAAGCCTTTTTGAATTTTCTCTCAGGTATCTTTAGAGTTTACGGCATACCTAAAGTGATCATAATGAATACAGTACGAAAGATTACAATCTGATGAACACTTTGAGCGGATTTATAACCAAGTCTGATTATTGGTGGCTACTATTTACTGCACTTCAGTACCAATGGCGAGTGAAGTTTGTCGTAAAAAAGATTAACACTGGAAGTTAATCAATTTGTGCAACTAAAAATTTCCTCTATCTACGTATATAGCCAGAGAGGACCTGACAAGATACCGTTCGACTTCTTTCCGAATTCTTATATGCTATGATCAGGCTATGAAAAACACACCCAGGGCAACCGGACCGGAAGCCTCATACAAGGATTCAGATTAGTAACATCGCTGGCGTCTATCTTCTGTACACCGCCTAGAGTTCCGGTCTTGTCTCCGAATGCAATAAGTCTTAGTTAAGCAACGGTAATGTTGAATTTTTATTGCCGGAAGCGCTTTGCGTTTAAATATTATCATGCATTCGTTTGGCTTAATATTTAACCTTAAATTCTTAAGTCACAAGTGGTTTGTTCTTTCAATATTATAGCGACAACAATGGCACCGAGACCAATACTCCGTCAGTCATTGTGACAAATGAAACTGCAACGAAATTGCCACTACCACCATCGGAAATACCGGGCGAAAAACCACCGGATCAAGCAGCTGCCGAGGAGCACAGAAGCTCGATGGCTATATTTTTTATTTTGTTCGTTATAGGTGAGTGTTAAAATTTTGAGTACTTATTTCCACTATAGTGTCATGCGATGCGTAGAGCTGTCATGTGTTCGTTATGTGTTTGAGCCGAAAGTATCACTACAAATATGGATCAAAAACAGGAAGTAACCGGAATACCCGTTCCTGCGAAAATCGTGTTGCGGTTGCGGTTTTGGCAAAAGGCAAATACCATACAGGAAACGTAATTCTGATTTAAATATTATTTAAAAATTTTCCACATTTATTGCTTCAATGGTGGGTCAAACATAAGTTATATTTACATAGTGATCAAGTTTAATACAACCAAACGGTACAATTTACAATAAGCAAATCGTCAGTTTGAGGAATTGTTCATCTTCGGGTTATCTTACCGAAAGAGCCTCGCGTATGCTTCTTCACATGTTTTACTCATTGATCTACAGTGTATGTTCGAATTGAACCGGTCCATCTTTAGATGCATGCACAGTTTGGAATGTTTAGAAGTAATTCGGCTAGGCCTTTTAAATTTGAACATCGTCTCACAACTTAACCAATGCTGAGTATTTTACAGTGGTGTAAAACATGGATAACATAAGCTGCCTCAAGCACTAGCCAGTGCGCTTCTAAATTTTTTAAAATCAGTATACATTAGAGTAAAGTGCCATATCTACAACGAAATAAGAAACTGTGTTGGTAATAAACTGTATTTATCGAAAATGTGCGAAATATCCCTGTGTATCTCATTTGTAGCATTCTGTTCAAAAAATTATAGCACATCTACAGTTATTGTCTTCTAGAGTCTGATAAATCAATAACTTCTAGTTTTCTTCGAGCCAAATTGTCTAGTTCTACGCACAATGTGGTGCACGCACATTCAGTGTAACGCGGTGTACAAAGTGCTGTAAAGTGGAAGGAATTTTTGGGCAGGCAGACAAAAAATACCAAGAAACGACATCCTGATAGTCAAATAAACATGATTCCTCCTGTCCTCATCTTCCTCAACCCCTTCAAAGTCCCAAAAACAATAATATAGCAATTTCAGTTGTGTAAAATTCATTTTAACATATTTTATCAGTTCTTTCTTTATTTGTTTTGCTATATGTACATTTAGAAAACCAGTTTCCGGTTTTAATGGACAGTACCGGTTGCCGTAAATTTCAGTTCCGGTTAATCCCTGATCATGGGTATTCACACAGCTTCATTTTAGGAAAGCAGGTCTAGGTCTATTCGGTCCGGCTTACTCAAATTCACTCTGCATTGCTTTCGAATTTCTGGAATAAGAGTTAAAGGGCGACCCATATTATTGACTTTTACCGCCTGAAACTCCATCCATCAGTGGTGCAATATCGATCCAGGACTTTTGATACAAAACAGAAATGACTAGTAATGTTAACGAAATTTGCAGGAATTACGACAGGGTAATCAGTCATAGTCGGCTCAGGTTAAATGTTATCGAAAACATTGAAAATGCATTGTGTATGCATGCAAACATTTTGAGCGCTAATACAGTATCATAAATGTGTATAACGTGAAAACGGAACGACATATAAAAGTTTTGAAAACCGATGTATTTTGGGGCGCTAACCGGTAACTCGAGACGTTCAAATGAAGTGCAAAAATGATACGTTCAAATTTTGTTCAAGGCAAAATAATACATAATTATGCTAAACTCGACTGTCTAAAATACATCTCACGGCTAAAAATTTTTCTATAAGGTCTTACTAAAACATCGCTGTACACTAAGATTTTTTGTTACGGTGATTCGAGGCATAGTGGTGTTTGGCTGAAAACCCGCTGATCAAAATTTTACAACTCGCTGCGGCATGCAATATCAGGATATCCGGATTTCCGACGTCGCTGATAATACTAGGATGTGATTTCTGTAATTTTGAATCGAAGAAAACGCTCCTGGCTATTGATTATTGGTGTTGTCCAAGGGTGATGTGAGCCACATCGACGGGCGCTGTAAGTTCTTCCGCATACTAAAAAAATTCGATAATGAATTAGTAAACTCAGTATTAATCCGAAAGTTCATGATACAAAGCTAAAGAGTACGACACATTTCACCGCCACCGTTTAAACTTGCCTCCATCCTTATTCCCTAGGAGTGATCCCAACTCCATGGGGTATATAATGTTTCAACTTTTGTCCAATCCTTAAAAATTTAAAACCTTTTGACCACCAGGTTTTGGCTGTATGAGGACCACCAAGGAACATAATATGTTCTATTGTGTTTTATGAAGTTTAACAGTAATGTTTTTCTGTTCAGCATTTTTTACACGTCGAATGCGTATAGTATTTATTTATGTTTAGTTTGATGATTTGAAGTATTTAGACAATTTTTGGGTTTATAAACCCAACGGGGCGGTTTTCTCATTTAATGCAAACTGTCAAAATTTGGCCTCTGGAACTGGTGTGTGTCATCTGAAGAATTTTTTGGCAAATCAATAGGATGTTCCTATGTATTGTGGGCGGAGTGATGTTTTCTGAACTACAATTTACCAGGCTCGTAGGTCTTGGTTTGATCTGACATCTGTTATCTGTTGATCCTAACTTTTATAGTTAAGCCCGTTAATATTCGTGCGCCTAAACAGGCCCTAGTTTGGCCTTTAAATTTGTGGTTTGTCACAATTCGGCAACCCGGGTTTGTGCCCGATGGAAATTTTTTGCACTTTTAAAAGTAATACTGTGGAGTTAGCGATAAGAGTTTTTCAATTAAAAGTTGCCAGGGTCGTTGTAGGTCCTGGTTCAAACTAAAACGTGGCGTTTATTCATAAATTCAAGTTCCACCAGGTCCAACCGTTAATATTACTTGCGAACATACATGTATTCTACGTTGGCACAAAATTTTTCATTTATCTAATTTACATCAGTACGAACCATCGGAGAACATTTTCATTTGTTATAGTATAGTCTTATCGTTTGTACGAGATACGACCACATATCAACTGAAATACAAAGGTTTTAAAGAGGCACAAAGACAGCAGTGCAGTGGAGATTGAACGAACGTTTTCAGATATGAAGCACGACCACGACGCGCCAAACAAATAAGCCACAAATCATCACTATATTCTGCGTTAATGGCACTGCTGGGTTATCCGAGTAATCCCGAGATTCTACATTATATCCCCTATACCGCGGTAGAATTTAAGTGAATTAACGAGTGTAGCGACGGATCCTCAATGCCCATAGTGGTAAATTTCGATGATATCCTTTTCTGGTTTGCTTTTTTGTTTGGGGGCGGGGTCACAAGCATAATTTATACTTTGCCTACGGCGATTGCCACTCGCGATAGTTTATTCCAAAGCTCAAAATATCTATTTGTGCAATTTAAACACGAAAACGGATCCAACCTCCTTTGTCGTAAAAGAAGGTCGAAGGGGCACTGGTCAGGTCAAGAAGGTGTTCGACAAAACATATTTGTTGCTGCGTCTCAGCAACGCTGCAAATATTTCTGCCAGATCAGGTTCCTTTCGTAGAGCTATTAAGGTTAAATAAAGCTATATATAAAACTTTTGCACAGTATAACCCTTGAGTATAAAGATTAGGGTCCAAAGGCAAGCGGCCCAAGAAATCCAAAATACACAAAAATTGCAATATGTTCTTAACCGCTCAAGCTATATATCTTGGGTGTGTCTCGTACAGCAATGCAGCCTCTAGGTAGCTTCAGATCGTGCGCCGCTCTTCTCATTATTTACCCTGCAGAGTTGGGTTAAAATAAGTTTTCTTATGGCCAGAAGAGATCCAAAATACACGTAATAGCAGTAATTTCGTAACCAGTCAATCTATTTTGGTGTTATTGTCTCATTTTGTAGATTAATTCACCCTCTGTGTACCGCAGTTTCCATTACTTACTCTGCAGGGTTGGATCAAAAGTTGCTTCTAAATGGGTTATAAGAGACGCAAAATCGACGGAAACTTCAATATCTCTTGAACCGCTCAAGCTATTTGGGTGATATTGGGCTCATTTTGTAAATCTATATTCATTCCCTTATATATATCTCAGCATGGATGCACCGCTGTTATCTTTACACCACCGGGTTGGGTGAAAATGTGTTTTTGATGGCCAAGAGGCTCAAAATACACGAAATGGTAGTACCTCCGTAACCGCTCTGGATTTTGAAACTATTTAAATTAATAATAAATTGTATTTTAAAACAAATTTATTTTGAGTGAGCGACAGTCATGTTTGGTGGGTACTGTGTATGTTTGTTATGGGCTCTTTTGTAGATCATTTCACCCTCTATGTAACTGTAGATGATGTGAATCTCAGCATTCGCCACCTTGGCGATGAGACAAGCTACTAGTTAGTACCGAAGATACGATCTCTTGTACCAATCACTTCCCAAATTCTCCAGTGTTCGTCCAATTTTCCCACATGTTGGGCCCGAAACCACCCATGAGTTCCGCTAAATCCGAGATTTATTTAATGTCCCTAAATTTATGTTTTATGGGTGCTAAATATTCATTAATTACTGCTATTTCTAATTGAGCGGAGCTCGGCGAAGCCGAGCGAAGCGTATTTATTTTCTGTCTGGGAGTAAAAAGGGCGATGTCCGTCCGTTCGGTCGTTCGGTCCGACGGATCTCAAGAACCACTGAACCGATTTTAAAAAACTTTTTTTGTTTGAAAGCCTATCATGTCAGAGTGTGCACCAGATATTTGGGATTAAAAATTTTGAGTGGTTAATTACTAATTAGCTAATTGGTTAAGCTTATGCAGCTAAAATAGAGAATTTTGCAATATTTGTGTTATTTATTGAAATAGAATCGTTTCGATCAAACCATTATCCGGTTTTTTGGTCGAAGAATTCAAAAATATAATATTTTTACCAATGATAAAGCCCTATGCAATGTAGTTATTTGAAGAACATAAAATTGAGTACATTCGTATTGCCGCAGCCCAAGCTCCGCTCACAAATGTAGTTCCACTACCGACTAGTGCTGAAAAGCTTTTTGTTGCCTAACATATTTATACGTATAAAACAAAATATTGTTCCTCCGCGTAGAAATTTTCGTCGAGATAAGCATGCCTGTCCAAGGTTTTGCCCCGTTTTCGGGACGCTGTGGAATGTTAATATGTTGTTTCGAACATCCGCCTTTTATTTAGCTAATTATTGTAAATTCGTTGTTTGTTTAACGTTAACACCCTTCTAATTTCAGTGTTGTCGATATTACTGGTTCATATTCTGCTCAAAACACAATTCCACTATTTACCCGAAAGTGTCGCTGTTATGTTTCTAGGTATGTCGACAAAAGTATTACATTTATATTGCAGTTCTTTCCAACTTTTATATAGTCCATGAATGGATATACAAGCTGACAACAAATTATTTCATGTTTCGATTGTTGCAACGGAGCGAGTGGAGTTACCAAGTTACCACTGAGTTTTTTTAATTTCAACAAATTTTTTCAATAGAAAAAATGATGTCGATATACATGCTGGACTCTAAGTAACCAAACCATAGTATTCAGCCTACTGAAAAACCTATATCGTGGTTTTAAGGAGAAAAACCACAAATCCCTGACAAGGGAGTTTGTGATTGAAACGAAGAGAAACCATAATGTTTCTTCTACAGATTAAGGGAAATTAGTTTTTTTCCATGTGTTTCGAGTCGGGCCTAGCGGTTTAGGGATACATTTCCTTCCGGTGGGTGTTTTTGGTGTCTATAGGTTATTTGGGTCGCCAGGTTGGGACGTTTTTTTATTTTTTTCGATATCTTTACAGCAGGGAGTAACCGGAATGCCGGTTCCGGCGAAAATCGTGTTCCGGTTGCGCTTCCGGCAAAGGGCAAAAACCATACCGGAACCAGAATTCTGGTTTAAAAAATTTTGTTTGAAATTTTCCACGTTTTTTGCTCCTGTAATCCAAACATATGTAATATATATATTGTACAATGATCAAGCTCCAATACAACCAAGCAAAAGAAAAGATTAACTAACCAATTTGCCGTGTGAAACGTAAGTAGGGCACATAATTTGAGCAGGAATTTTTCATAATAACCTCCTGCAGGAGTTTGTTAAATCAAAGCCATGTCGATGCTTGTAGCAGCTATTTTACACATCAAGAAGTCTGTGGGATACGTTTGACTTAAACCGGTCCGACTCGGTAACAAAGTATGGCTTACACAGAAGTATTTAGGGTATGCTTGGCTAACATAAATTGCGTCAAGCACCCGCCAGTGCGCTCGTAAACTTGGTAAATCAGTCTAGATTGAAGTAAACTAACGTTATCTGCAACGCAGCTAGAAACTGCTTTCTTGGCAATGAACTGTATTTATTAAAACTGTGGAGCAGCATCACAGTGTGTCTCATTTATAGCATTCTGATTATAAAGTTATCATTATGATCTAACTGACGAGCACTGTTTGTCCAACGATAGCCTAAACAGTGTCTCTGACCACTGATCGGAAAATTACCTTCTATCTATTATTTTCTCTTAGAATCATATAGACCAATAATTTTAAGTTTCCTACAGAAGAACATGCAACAAACGTATGTGTAGTAAAGGGAGGCGACTGGAGACAGAGCGAAAGTGTGTATTCTACGCTCCAAGCTTTGTAAGCATATTCGATTTGACGCAGTATACGCAATGGTGTATAGTGGAGGACATTTTTTGCTTTGAATGTCGAAAAACCGACAAATTTGATCGATAAATAAACATTATTAGCTTCCTCAGTCTCTTTAAAGTTTCAGAAAGGCAATAATACCATCGCAATACATTAAGTTTAATGTAAAAGTTATTTTTAATGCATTTTAAATCCGCTATACCTTCATTTCTTCCATCATCTGTTTTACTATATATAAATTTCGAAGATCAGGTTCTGGATACGGTTTAAGTGGACGGTTCCGGTTGCTGGTCCGGTTTCGGTAAATTTCGGTTCCGGTTATTCCCTGCTTTACAGGTGTTGGTGTACACACCATTTGAAGATTTAGGGTTTTGGTTTTATGATTTCCCTGAAAAATGCGTGATCGACACAGGGCTGCCATCCTGCCTAGTAGATCTTTTCACACCGAAGATTTCAAAAAATGTTGGCGAAATGGACCCAGTGGTTAGTTCTTTAGCGCTGCCATAAAATTGCGTCAAAAACACCTATATGTTACACATGATGTTAAAGTTAAAGGATGTTGATTGTAAAATCTTGATACATTTTCGGGGCATAACTCGATAACGCAGTGAGATATCAAAAAGGGTATGTATTTCTATAATACTTTGGTCATTGTTATGTACGTAATACCGCTATAGCAGATGCATACCCAGTGTTTTTGCCACAAAAATCTCATTTTTACCTGGTTTTGAGACTATAACTTTGATTTCGGTGTGAAAATTAAAAAATGGAAATATCAATTTGGCTTATTTGACAATTTTAGTTTGTATTTTTGAAAATGTATTCAAAAGCTTATGTTCAGTAGCATAAACAGTTGTGTTACTATTTGACATATCATTTTTCAGTCTTTTCGAGTGTTTTATTTGTTTTCTCTCGAGGATATTTTTTAAAAATTACGCGATTCTCAGTTGTTAAATCTGTTGTGTCTTGAATTTATTTTTGGGTGGTTCACTTTTCGTGGAGGAGATACTTGTCGTAAATAGGAGCCCGAAGATAAATAAACATAGGATTATGCTCTGTTTTGTGTTTTTGCATCTATTTCGGTTATTCAAATTGGAAATTATGTAGTCCTGGAGTCTATAACACTGTACGTTTTTAGTTGCCATAAAACGACATATTGATCCATGAAGTAACGACATTACATCACAGTTTGTTTTTACTACGAATGGTTGTACTTGGGGAACATATACAAACTTCTTGTAAACATTACCATACACATCAATTACTGGTTTGTGGAGCATGATCAGGGGTATTCTGTCCTCTGGTTTTAAAAATTTTTCTATCTTCACAGCAAAACTGTTTCATGTTCAAAAGCGCATTTTTCCGCCGCAAGGTCTTGTACATCAGTACAGTGCACCAAGCTCAACACGCTATAGAACACCGTACTAAATTGGAAACAATTGAACGTTTTTTTAGTACGACTAAAATGACATGTCTTCAGTCCATCAAGCAAATAAATGCATTTTCAAAGTAAAACCATTGCCGTAACGCTTTACCTCGGTTTTCATTATTAGTCTAAGAGCATTTTTCACAGGTAACTCTGTTTCATATATATAGTGGTCTCCAAGTGATGTCCGGATCTTCATTGCATACGTGTCCTGTGCTTGTGGCCACATTCAACTTTGTCTCTAATATGTATTTTCCAAGCGTATTAATAACTTATCGCTGCTTCGGGGTGCAGTACTATTAGGTATTTCTGTTTCATATTTTCAGGAACGTTTATCGGTGCGATAGCAAATCTGACTGGAAAAGATTGGACAGTAAGAAATTGAATTATTAAACGCATACTACTAGTATCTCGCGATTGCTGGTGAAAAAGAGCAATCATCAAGGGACATTTTGTAATCAGTTATTATCAGGCTTTGTGTTTGGTGTATATACTACACTGAATTTTTAAAACATTAAGCTTCGTCGATGTTAACCCCTGAAGACAGACTATATTTTGGAAATCTTGTCCATTGTCCCTAAACCCTTTGAAAATTCATGAAAATGTAAGAATTATGCTCGCTGGACCCTAGATAATCAAATTATTGTATTCTGCGTTAAGAAAAACCTGTATATAATAAACCATTCTTAATGCCCTGCATACAATACATAACCAAACAAATGTAAACACACTACATTTTGGAAATCAGGTTCGTCGATCTTAAAACCATAGAAACCCTAAGAAAAAGCATAACATAGTCAAGTTAGGTTCTAGATAGCAAAATCATCGTATTTAGCGTGTTTTATAAGCTAATGGGCATTCATTGTAAAGTAACAGCACGCAATACCATGCCGAAATTAAGAGTCGACGAACTATATTCGGGCACACAGCGTCCAGGGAGTGGCCCGACAAAAAGCCGTGGTCAGCAAAGTTGCAGATCTGTACATATTTAGTCCATACTCATTTTTCGATGCGATGCCTATGTGGCGAGGTATGGGCTGCGAAATACTGCTATACGTATGGCCAGATTTCGCAAAGAGCCCTTAAAAATATGGTTTTTTACCATTTTGACCCGGAAATTGGTGTCGGGACTGTTCGCGTTAAAGTTAAGGGCACGTCGTCATCACTTCAGGGTTATTTTTTGTGTTTTTCTTAGCTCAAAAACACAATTAAATTTCAGAAAACACAAAATTTAGCACACCTGAACTGTTTAATTAAAAGGTTACAAAAACAACAATTTTTAAACGCTGAATGCTTATAAACTGACCATGTGTACAATTGTGGAACCTAAGTCTATAAATTCCAAAATATGAAATAATTAGCACTAAATATAACTGATTAATCCATTGAATAAATATATAATGCATGCATTAGCCGGTTAGTTATTATTGATTTACCTTCCCTGTAACGCTAAAACGGTATTTGGTTATCTATTGGGTTAATTAAAAAAACAGGTAAATTTCAAAAAACACACATTTAAGCACAGCATGAATTTTAAAAAAATAACCATGTCACCATTTGCTGTGGAACAAAAAAATTTTGTCGAAATCCGTCCATCCGAAAATTAGTTATGAAAGACCGCGACAGACAAAAAATTTCACGATTGTCTCCCTAGCGCCCTCCGAGGCCTGCCGAATATCGGTCAACAAAGTAGCTTTTCTCATTTGACCTATATTGATTGACATGTTCGTAGTCTTATGAAAGTGAAAGAGGGCATATTCATTACCAGGAGAAATTCTAAGTGAATGGAAAATATTTTGTGTTATATGCTAAATATTTTTTCATATTCTCGTGCACATTTGGTATCGTGTAAATATTTTTAGACTAGGAAGCAGCGTTTTAGCATTAGGAATAGTAGCATTTAACATTTAAAATATATTTACTGCACAGAAAACGTGATTTTAAAATCATTAATAAATTATATTAGTTTAAGATTGGACGTTTCGACCAAGTGTTGGACGATGACGAGGGAATCTCGAAAGTGGGATTACCAGCCACCCACTGTAGACAAAATATTTACTGTACAGAAAACAGTGTTTTAAAATCATTAATAAATTATAGTAGTTTAAGATTGGACGTTTTGACCAAGTGTTGGACGATGACGAGGGAATCTCGAAAGTGGGATTACCTGAGCGGAATAAAAACTTGTGCAAAGGTACAACGCTGAGCTGACCGTAAATGAAAATATGTGTCATCTAATTAGTTTCAGATGCTCTTGTGCTCTCGTTCTTGAAACGGATTGAGCGAAGCGAGCGGAGTTTCCTCCTATATCTTCCACCGACGACGTCTTTCGGGTCAAAATAGGACCCGAAGTATCAAAGTTAGCACTTTGTGAAATATGGCCATCCGGCTATCTATCTTTCGCAAACTATATCTCGAGATTTCGTCTTTGCCGAAATCAGCTCATCAAGGGTTACGGCTGCGTTGTACCACTTTTATCCGGTAACATCCTGGGCCGTTATATGTCTGAATAAGATATAGTGATTGATTTTCACGTAGCACTATTGTTGCTTTGTTACATGTTATTGTGGTGTACGAGCGTTATATATATATGTTTTCTAGCACGTTTAATAAACAGTATTACCGTCGTAGACCTATGGTTACTGTGGGATGTGGTTCCAAGGGGAGATTGTGTTTTAGAGTCTGTGGAACTATTATCACAGATTTTTTGCTTTGGTGGCTTATTACGTGTTGGCAGCGTCAAAACATTCTTTTATAGGTTTCAAGCACCCTGAATATGATAGCATTTGCCGTAGGAGAACTGTTGTTTTTGTTGGTGGTTGTGGGGCTAAATCTTAGGCCCACCATTCTGTGTGGATTCGACACAAATAACGTAGGGCTGTGCTTTCTTCCATGCGCAGAATCTGAAGTGCACGACCCCCTCCCCAACCATACAGTTATTACGGCTTCATCTGCAACCAAGGTTTTTTTGGGTCCACAAGTGGGTCTGGACGAAAATATTTTTACGTGGACCCAAAAAATTTTTGCTGGATCCACGCTGGACTCAGGGCAGTTTTGGCTTCGGAGACATAGGGTTTGCTAATAAAATCTAATACAAAGCGCAGGCGTTCATACGTTCGTGCTTACATGTGTATATAGTTGCCTGCTGCTGGTTTCATGGATGGCCCTCATCCTTTATCCTGGCTTTGGACAGGCAGAGAATAATTTATGTATTTGTAAATGTAATAATGCAAAATTGCATTTCGTCATTACGTTTTTTATTGTGTAGAAATTCGTGAAATTCTTGAGCCAAGATTGTAAGTCTGGACTCAAAAGAAATTTGCTTTCTTCTTCCCCGCATTTTCCAAAAATTAAATTTTTTCCGGTAATATATCATGGGCGGACAGTGTCCGCTTCTGATTTGGGTTGCAATAAATTTGTCTCTTTTGGATTTGGTGGTTTGTTTTATTCTCGTCCTGTAGACTTGTAGGTCTTCCTACCAGGTCTTTTTTGATTCGTAGATTCAGTTGGATTGTTTTCAGCTGGCCCAACTGACTTCTACTTTCCCTTGCTCTAAAGTTCCTTGCTTAGTTCGTTGCTTTGTCTGCTTCTTCGTTCTCCTTGATTCCGCAGTATCCTGGTATCTACTGCTGTGTGATGTTTCTATCGTTGAGCTCCGCTTTTTCCATTTATTTGCATTCTTTCGGTGAATTTAAGGCGGATTGGCTATTATTGTCAAGATCAGACACGACTGGGTGTTTTCATCTTTAAATCTTTGGTATGCTTCTGTTATTGCATATAATTCTGAAGTATTCGATGAACATACATACCGCTACTTTATCGATCACTTTCTTTGTTGATTTTGATGTTATTGTTGCACTGTTGCCATTTCTTACTCCTCTTTCTACTGATCCGCTAGTGTAAAATGGTCGCTTTGAAGCTCCCTAATTCTTTGATAGTTCTGTCACATTGTTGTAGTTCCTATTCTTATTTTCACTTTTGTCGTTATTTTTGGGCTATATTTCATCTTCCATGGAGTCATCCTCACTCGTTCGAAATGTCTCTTTTCAGCGTTACCCTTCGCTTCTTCACATTGTCTTTGTCTCATCTCTCCATCCTCTCGTTCGGTCATACTGATTCGCGCAATGTCTTCTGACATAAGAGCTGTTGTTGTAGTAACGTGTCTTTTCAGGGATATAGGATGTTTCAGAGTCCGCCGGAGTATTCTTACAGAATATGTTTTTGCTTTCGTGGCATGTTATGCGAGATCGGAGCGTCTAAACATTTTCATATTTCTTCATTTCTTCTAATCTCCATTTCGCGCTACTTTTTGTGCTATAACTGAGTTCTTATGATTGCCACCGCTACTGTTCCTTCGCGATTGCGATATAATCGCCCTAGAGAACGTGACTTACATTATACTAGGCTCACCAAATTGGGCGGAGGGTGGGGGGCCCTGGCATTTTTCGATTCCCCCTGGTGCCCCCGTTCATGCCCCCTGGCAAAATTTTAGGCTCACCCTGTTCAACGCTTCTGTGCAATTTTTTGTTTCCAATCGTTCCAAATTTTATCAAAAAAAATGTTCTACAATTCCTTCCTGAGAAAGATTTCCGCCAAAAATTTCCCAAATTTTTTCAAAGTTTCCATCAAAAGCGTTTTGACAGTGTTTCTGACACGGTTTTTAACCGGTTTTCTCTTTTCAAAATCGGGCACGCCCTTCCCCCGATTCGGAACCAGGGTTCCCTGCTACATGTCCACCTGGCAAAATTTTCAGCGAATGGAGAGCCCAGTTATACTTTAGGCAAATTGATAAATTGTATTTGCGTCATAAACTGCTTGGTTGTGGTCATAGTCCGTAGGTAGAAAATATCTTCATTGCATTCCGTCATTCAGCGAAAGATATCTTGTGTGGTATCTTTTGAATATACAATATAATATTAGAACCACCGGGTTTTATATGTTGACAGACGAGTAAATTTGTCGAGTTAGGTTAATGCTGCCATTTGCTTTTAGGACAATAATTATTATCTAGACTACTGATGCGTGAAGTATATATGTATTTTTATTCGTCATTCTTAGCGCTTACAATAAATTGTTTACGCAGAATTCTTGTATCATTTTTAGTCAGAAGAAGCATTCTCGCCGAATATTTTCTTTCTCGTGTTGTTGCCTCCGATTATTTTCGAATCTGGTTATAATTTGCATAAAGTAAGCTAGAGTCATATTTTATCTTGATTTAAGTAAAGAACCGTTGTCATCACAGGTTGACTAGGAACATATTCATGGGATATTGTTACAAACTGAATGTTTTCCAAGATTAGTCTTGTCGTTGGCATTTTATTTGTAAGCATTAGTACCTGTATAATTTTTGTCCAGATTAGATGCTTTACTTTAACGGTTTTGCACTGTACGACTGCATTAGTTTCAGAAGTAACTTTTCAAATAATTGATCTTATATTTTCAACACGTTGCGCAGTGGTTGAGTTTCAATATTAAATAATGATTCGCGATCGAAATAATTCAAAATAGTGAAATTTATATACATATGACCTGGTGTTAGGGCAAAACACCCCTTTCCAACAGTGATTGAAGTCAGTTCCCTCATAATATTTCATGTACTTTTTAAAGATAGACTATGACTACTGGTATATGGTAGTAGAAGGAAATTATAACGGCACTGACTCGTCTTTATCTTTTTTTGTTGTTTTATATTTAGCTTATTTTGAATCTGGTCAATAAAGCTTGCCAGCAGAGTATGTATCTGCGATTACTGAAATTTCCGGTGTTCGGTTTAGGTCATTGACCATTTGAATATCTATAATTAACAGGTAGAGGGATTGCTTAAAACAACTCTCGTATTCAACAGTTTGGGGTCTGTAGAGTAGTTAAGCAGTGTATACACATTGGCTGTTTTAATGGATTTTATTCAAATATATTGCTGTTGCTCGTTTTTAGTTTATCTGTCGACTGTGTCAACAAATTGAGATTCAACGCTTTAACCTGTGTTCTTAAGGTTGCAAATAAAAAAAATTCGGGTGTGTGTTAACATTATAAGATCACAATCAGATGAATATTTATGAACTTTTTATTTCTTGCACCATACCATGGAGCTTTTTTCAAAGGCAATAAATGTCCAAAACGATTTAAAACACAATTCGTAAGCATCATGTGTATAACAGCTCTGTTGAAGTAAATTGGTGTTTCAGGGCAATTTTTTTGCAAATATTGGTTCGATTTTGGTGTTCGCAATATTTGGAACGTTCATTTCTTCGATGATTCTGGGCGGTGGCATTATATTGCTCGGCGAGGTGGTTTGTTGATAATTAGTCTTTTGTAGCAATTATTAATGTGGTATTTTACTGATACACCATTTCGGGATTATCGGCATTGCATTTATATGTGAAATACTGCTTAAGCCGGAAGAGTATTTAAATCAAGCATTACATTTTTGGTTGTGATCTTGGAAGTTTAGGTCTGCCCAACACTAGCGAACCGCTGCGCTCGTTTCGCAATGCGAGCAACAAAGTAGTCAGTCAGTGCTTTGTAGGTTGATTTCTTAAGCAGTTCGTTCTTTACTACACAGTCGTAGAATGGAGAATTTGAATTTCGATGGTTTTAGCGATCATAACAATGACACTGTAGACAATGATGACAATGATACTACGGTTACACCCAAAGGTATTTTAATAATTCCAGATTACTGCACTGGACCTTATAATAAATCAGTCTTCATGCTCAACGTTTTTTAGGCAGACCTTATCTACAAGCTGCGTCCGGTTGAAGGGTTTGCCTTCGGATCCATGATTTCCGCGGTTGATCCGGTTGCAACGCTGGCAATATTTCAGGCAATGAACGTCGACCCAATCTTGTACATGTTGGTATTCGGAGAGTCGGTATTAAACGATGCTGTCGCAATTGTCTTGACAAAGTAAGAGAGCTTGTGTTCTGGTTCTGCGATAATAATGAGGTTCTTTTTCAGAAGCTGTATTGTGTAGAATCAGTCTGTGAACAAAAACGTTGTTCTACCTCTACGTTGTACGTATTAACGTGATTTTAGGCCTAAGCGGAATGTCTGGGGGAATGATGAAAATTTCTTTTTATCTGTCTCTCTCAGTCATAACTTATCATCGGGTGCATGAATTTTGATGAATCTTTTGTACGATAGCAAAAGTGACGACAATGTGTCCTTTAATTGAACGTGAGCAGCTCCGGCCTTACCTTCCTGGTCAAAATGGCAAAAAACAGTTTTTATCAGTTCTTTGCCATGTTTGCCATACGGGTACAGGCCCTTCACAGTCCATATTTCGCGACACAGGCTTCTCATCGAAAAATGGAGAATCAGCTCATCGAGATCTACAGCTTTGCTGACTACAAGAATTCATGTATATACATGAAAATATTGAAGAATATTACAACGAATTATGGAAAGATAATGGATATCATACTAACCAAAGTGGTTCTAACCGGAGTAATGAGCATCACTCCCAATTTATGGAAAAATATATACATAATACAAAATGTCAAGGCTTTCCTAAGCTATCGCAACTACTAAAGAGAAATGCTTACAATTACTAACCGAAATATATTTTTGTAGACAAAAAATATCTCTAAACGAATTTCAATCGATATAGAATCGTTATGAACGAATCTTGCTTGCTGACTCAACGATTTATCGTCGCATAAAACACCAGATCTAAATTAAGCAAATTACGAAGCTCTAATTCCAAAACCCGTAGAAATTTGTTCCAAAACCAGTTGAAAGTTATTTGAAAAGTTTGAGTTTATGGATTTCACGATGTGCAACTATTTAGAGGATGAAGTGCTCTCCAAAATGATAAACACCCATTATGTAAAGTATTTTCGGAGATATTGTCATTTATGAGTATTTTATTCTCATGGACGATTTGAAAACCCAATCTTGACCCAACCCTGCAACATAAATAATGACAACAGCAGTGTAGTGTGCACAGTTGTGTAGAACGCGAATTACTCTACAAAATAAGATAAGGTAACACCATTTAGCTCAAGTGGTTGTTGAGATATTATCGTTTTCGTTTATTTTGGGTTTCGTGGGCCCGTATAAATCCCGATTTTTTCACAACTTAGCAGCGTAAATGATACATACATAGTGTGTAGGTGTGGAGATGGCTAGGTAGGGGAGCAGTATCACCTACGTAGCTCGAGCGATTGCGGGAACATTGCCGTTTTTGTGAATTTTGGGTCTCACGGGTTCATTTTGAAAACCCTTGTGACCCAGATCCTGCGTCCTAAAAGAGTCATGTTTACAAAGCATGCTGTACGACGTTATAAAGCTTTTTGCCCTAAAAAAGCAGCCTAACTTGGCTAAGATATCTGCGCCGTATATTGAGATACAATCCATAACGTGTTTTGTCGGACCTAATTTCGACCCTATAGGCAATTTGAGGGTATTTTGTGTTTTTCTTAGTGCAAAAACAATGAAATTTCAAAAAACACACCTAAATTTCAAAAAAAACACAAAATTTAGCACAGCTGAACTGTTTAATTAAAAGGCTACAAAAACAAAAATTTTTAAACGCTGAATGCTTATAAAATGACCATGTTTATAACTGTGGAACCTATGTCTATAAATTCTGAAATATGAAATAATTAGTGCTAAATATAACTGATTGGTCCATTGTATAAATATATAATGCATGCATTAATACAAAATTCCAAGTAGCCGATTAATTATCATTGATTGACTTTCCCTGTAACGCTAAAACAGGGTATTTGGGTATTTGCGGGTTAATTAAAAACACATGTAAATTTCAAAAAACACATATTTTAGCACAGCATGAATTTTGAAAAAAACCTGGTTGGAATCCATTTGCGCATCAACTCAAGGGTACAAGTGGAGATTTTTAGCTTTGGAATGTGCTGTCGCGCGAGCCATTCCATCCATCTGAAGCTGAGTTATGCATCGTGTCACCCAAAAAAACAAGAAACGGACACCGTCGAAGTTTATCGCTCTGGCCAGTGAGAATCTTTAGCTACGCTCGTTTCACTTACTACACTCTGAATTCAACCAAGATCCTGCTTCAACCTCTTTCGATTTATTTGTTTCAGCACAATAATGGAACTCAACGATCCGTCGATGGCAAATCTTTCTGAAATCGAAGCGCTCGCAACCGGTGTTTGGCGATTTTGTGTGGTATTTTTTGGCTCGGCTGCCCTAGGCGTTGCGGCAGCTCTTACTTCAGCTCTCTTGCTAAAGCATGTAGACCTTAGAAAAACGCCTTCTCTTGAATTTGGGATTATGTTAGTGTTCGCCTATTTGCCTTATGGCCTTGCTGAAGGGATACATTTGTCAGGTCAGTAACGGTATTGTTTTTAAGAGAGGAATGCAGATGATAGAATATTTTGGATTTCCATATTTGTCGCTTTCCAACCGAGGGGCACTAGGTAGATATTTTGGACCTCTCTCAGTTGAGCCTCCAGGTACTGTTTGGCTTCCCCAGTTCACCCCTACCACTGGTATTTTTCTGCACGACTAAAAACAGGAGAGTTTTTCTCTCGAAGCAAAGAATATGCTATAATTCCTTATGGAACTAAGAAAATTCCTATAAAATTTTGCCTTATGGGGCTAAAACAGCCTATATAATTCACTATATAATATTCATTATTTTTAATGTGAGTCGATTATTTATGCTATTTCAGCGTTTTTCATCCTCAACCCGCCAGATGAGGCTACCCAGTTTTACTTGGAGGAAATAGAATTTCATCTTGTTCGAGATTTCCAAACGTCGTCAGATATATCAGCATTTCCTAAAACCCGTAAAAGTTGTCACATTTTTGAATTTGTTAAATATATCTTATTCCTCAATGTTCGCATTAACTACCTAATGTGTTCAGTCAGTACGAGTGTGAAAACTCTGGGCTCTCTGTTCGCTAAAATTTTTGCCAGAGGAGCATGAACAAGCCTCCCCCATGGTTCCGAAGCGGGGGCGCAGGATTTTTTCAGGGGGCATTTTTCCAAGAGAAAAATTGTTAAAAATCGTGTCGGAAACACTGCCAAAATGGTTTTGATGAAGAGAAAGTCGATTTTGAAGCAAATTTCGACATAATTTGCGAAATTTTTGGCTTCAGAACGGAATTTTATTACAAATTTTGATCGAATTTTATGTACTTTGGACCGATTGGAAACAAAAAATTTTCGAAGAGGCGGTGAATCGGGGGGAACACAAAATTTTGCCACGAGGCATGAACCGGGGGGCACCTGCTCTGAACCAGGGAAAACCGAAAAATGCCAGGCCCCCCATTCCCCCTAATTTGGAGAGCCCAGAAACTGTGCCTCTGAAGAAATTTCATTTATCGCTAATCTCTGTATTTTTGCATGTCGGGTTTGTGTAAACGTTATTATTTTTGAAACGCGGTGAGTGGGGTTTCTAGTGAGAGTCTAAGGGAAAAATTGCTTACATTTCTTTTCGGCCGTCACTCGTAACTCATCTTCGGATGGATGGCTTTCGACAATTTGACAAATAAAAATTTCGATTTTCTGTTAGCAAACATGATGATGATAATGCCCTTTATCTGAGCACGAATACCTCCGGCCTGAACTTCGGGTCAGAATCGCAAAACAAATTGTATTTAAGGGTTCGTTGCTAATTCTGGCCACTTGGGCACCAGTGTTTCTTAGGTCATAGCTCACGGCACAAATTTCGTAACGAAACCCAGAAGAGCACCGGAATCAGCTTATCGACATCTACAATATTGCTGATAACTTTCGAATTTTTGTGAGACTGCTCCATGGGCTGTTGTTGGCTGCAATATTGTTCGTGCCAAAAATATCGATTTTTCCAATTTCGATATGTCACTTCTTTATCATCATCATACAACGAGTGCGTATTAGGCTATCAGACACGATGAATACGATGGTTTAAATTTATTATTATTATAATCAAGTGGCTTTTTCACAAAGCCGCAAGGCTGCCTTTTGATTCTCGAGCTTCCCGTCCGATTTCGGCGGGCCCCTGGTAAATTTTGGATTAGGCAAAAGTTTAAGCCCCAGGTATTTTGAGGTGACGTCAAAAATGTTCGTCCTAACGACAAACGGTTATAATAGAACTCAATACTATTGCTTATATTTCGGCTAATCATGGCCAAATTCTAAGTGAAATGAAGTGCATCTAGCAGAAATGAGCATTTCCCGTATATAAATAATAAAAATGCAACAAAAACAACAGTTATCTACTGTAGATATTTTGTAAATGTATGAAAAACGATAAAATACAACTATAAGCCCCCAGCATGCAGGAGGAAACGGATTTCCTCTCCTGGCGAAATTTGCCCCATGCACTTGTGGTTCCCAGGTTGGAGCTGAGGGCGTTCAGCTCCAAATCCACGAGCAAACTTTTGATCCAGTGGAGAGGTCTGATCAAGGGGTTTACAATCGACGAATCCAGTTTCTAGAATATAGTCTGTATTTATTTGTTTGGATATGTATGTATGGCGTACAGAACATCAAGAATGATCTACAGTACACGCCAGAAACGACCGTCGCATTTCAAGCGAGCGAGCTTGAGCGAGTGGTTCGCTCGACATTTCATAACTATTTAAGCTAATAATAAATTTCTATTTTTACAACAAATTTATTTCGAGCGAGTCGCGCGCGAGCCACAGTCATTTTCAGTTTTTACTATTTATATGTAGAGGAGTTTCAATATACTGAAAAGTATGACTTGGTTATCTAAAGTTCAGTACCCAATCATTTCCTTAACCCATATCAGACCAAGGTTATAAAGCTTCAAGGGTGTCATTTTAGCGTTGTATATACGTCACACATTAAGCCTGTTATAGGTGGTTGCGTATAATGACAACTGAAAGATGAAATCACGCTGGCTCTGTGTCACGCACACTCGTGAGATACTAGTATTTTTTGTATTTTTGGATATATAATGATAATATCTATGTGCTTTGCAGGGAGTGTTGTAAACTTCTTGAGCTGGTTTATCAAATTTATGTCCCAGAAGGCGAAAATTAGTCATGATCTTGTAATTTCTTTTCAGGCGTGTTCACGAGTTCAAATTTCCGGCTTATAATTTATTGCTCACAATCAAAACAAAATGGGGTATAATGTTTCATGGTTTTCTAATATTACTAAAGAATTTTGTTCCAAAAAATTTTCATTCTTGTTCTCATTCATTCTTCTTTGTATTAAATGGTGTAAAAACTCCTGTGATGTTCAGACATTGCGCATTTCAAACTGACAAACTCCAAACCTGAAAAAAATATCTTCGGTCTTATTCTGTTTGCATTTTAAAACCTAATCTTAACATGCTGGAACTGGTTTGGTAAATGCAAATTTCGCTTTGCACTAAGACATAGCACTCGCTAGATATACATACAATACTTGGGCTTCGCGTCTAACTAAAGTTCACATATAGAGATTTTAGGCTTTCAAATTAGCTATCGCGCGAAGTAGCCCAACGTTCATAGTTGAGCTATGCGTGTCACCCTAAAAGCCCAACAACGGACATTGTCTACTTTTCCAACTATCCGGCTAGCAGGAATTTTTTGTATCGTTCGTTTCACTCACTACATGCAGAATTCAATAATCTTTGTATGTTGTCCTCGTTTCGAATGATTGACGGAGGCAAGACGAGCCACCGAAGGTGGCGAGTCGCAGCCGGAGGCGTACATTTAACTTTATATATATCAATATACTAGACGCAAAATTTCAATTTTCTCTGTGACTTTTTTTTTTGTTTGTCACAGACAGGTCTGCAGGTTGAACGCCTGGGCCGATTTTAGAAATTTTTTTTCTTCGTGTTGCATATTCTCTTGCGGAGTGCCCTTTCATTGAGCACTTTTTTCTACGAAAATTGCTTTGTACTCAAAATTAAGCAAATGTTGCTCAAACTTAGGGATTTTTGCCATTTTTTCAGCTTTTTCACCGCATCTCGACAACCGTTCGTGCTATTTCGGCGATTTTTTTTACATAAAATGTATTTTCACGTTTTCTAAACAGCTGTATATAGCTGATTGACGTATTTCATCTCTTTCCTTAAAAATTAAGCAAATTCTCTTAAAATTGACTTAGGGAAACCTAAGTTCATCATATCTCGACAACCGTTCGTGCTATCTCGGTCATTTTTTGACATAACATATACCTTCACGTTTTCTAAAAGACTGTATACGAGTGATCTACTTACCTTTATAAATTCTCTTAAAATTAAGCAAAGTCTCTTAAAAATGAGTTAAAAATTATTAAGTGTGTTATTGACGGAGGCAAGACGAGCCACCGAAGGTGGCGAGTCGCAGCCGGAGCAGTCGCAGTCGAACATTATTTTACATAATAAATTCAGTTTCTTAAAATTGTTTTCATGGTGAAAATTCGAAGATGAGGTGTAGCTACTCGATTTAAATGAGTATGTTACTTTTAAACTGTTACCAAAAATGTTAGAAATTCCACAAGCTGTATGCACTATTCACGCCGTTGTTAACCACCATGCCTCCGTCACCCACGTTTACGTGTTACTAGTTATTTTATGTTTGTCTTCTAGGCATAATGGCAATACTATTTTGTGGAATCGTCATGTCACATTATACGCATTTCAATTTGTCGCCAATCACACAAATCAATATGCAAATGACGTTTCGAACACTTGCTTTTATGGCAGGTGAGTAATGTAGGTAAGACTGAAAAAATGCCCATCACCCGTTGATATTGCATAAGCTTTAAAGTAGGTCTTTTCCTTTACATCCCCAGGTCGAAATTTATCAGTTTTGAAGATACATAGATAGTTTTGGTACTATTCGACTCAGGTCGACGAGTTGGTTCAGAAAATACTCATTTCTGCTACTTTTATATTTTTTCGATTTTTTGGGTTTCCCATGGTTTTAAAAAATTTTACTATAAATAAGTATATAACATTATATATCATTCGAATCACATTGATGAGCTGAGTAGAATGGTACTGAAACCAGGGCAATCTACTTCTGGGTTAACGACTTAGGCTAAGGCTTAGACTTAGTCCTACCTTTTGGATTTCACATAAATGGCAATAACTTCTTAACCCGGACCCAATTGAGCTGATTTTACCATCATTTGACTCAGCTCCTCAATCTCTAAAATATGCATTTATCGAGAAAATTTTGGGTAATAAGGGGGAACACAAAAATACCAAAAAAATTTTTGTCGTAAAAGTAGCCGAAATGGATATTTTCTGAACTAACTCAAGATTATCGGTGTACGTTCAAAATTGAGTAATTTTGGCCTAAGGCGATAAAGGAAATATTCCTAAGGTTTTACCAGTTACCGGTCTCGATACCTCAAGTGCAACGTTCCATATTTTATGCACCTTATAAAAGTCGTAAATCACAGGCTATGTTAAGGTATTTATAATAAATCGATTCGTATCAAATCGCCTATTCACGTCGTCAAAGCTTTTTTATGTTATATACACTTGTTTGTATAAAAAATTCGTTAACATTACAACGCCGACCGTCTTGTTATCTAAATTATGCAGAATTTATGATTTAGGTATTCTACTGGACGCCTCGCCGCAAAAGTTGGTGCTTATATTTTTAGCGAAAAATAGTTTTAATTGCTCTTTTTTCATTGTAACAATAGTTTTAGAAAATATCTTAGTGATTATGGCTTGTTTCAATCTTTTAGGGTGTGTATAACAGCTGAGCAGTTCAGACATTCATTCTGTTATTAGCTGGAAAATTATAAGTGCTACATTGTTGGTGTATTGATCGAAGATTCATATTATCATTTGATCATAATAAATTTATAGAATAAGAAGACGCTTTTAGTACTTGGTTTTACCCATTTATCTACAGCACATGTTTTGGACTTCCACACATGCCAATCTAATTATTTATCACTAAATGCTCATTGCTGTTGTACTGGTTATTAATCAGCCCAGAGCCTATTTTAATGTAATTATTTCAGAAACGTGTGTATTTGCCTATCTTGGTTTGGCGATTTTTACATTTCCAATTTTGCACGTGGAGCCGGTTTTTGTCACTTGGACGATTGTAAGTTCGTGCCAAAGTCGATGTAATTGTCTATTACGTTTCCAAATAAGAACATTATAATAGCCTTGACGCTGTTTTGACGTGGCAATAGTTAGCTTCAGTCCTTATGAATCAGCTGCCGGAAATAAATCTACTGAAATTACAAGAAAACTACGGCAGCCATGGAAATCGATAAATTGTATGGATTGTTTTTTTTTAATTTTCACTTGACATCGCTGAACTCAGTGTAGTTTGTGTTGTGTTATAACGTGGTGCCAAAATTGCGTCAATAATAATTATTACAGTAATACAAATGCGTTCGTTGTCTTTTGTATTGATCTCCGGAATGTCGGTTTTTGACTCTTACCGTATTTACCATATTAAAGAATTCTTGATTTTATTCTAATGGTTAGTAAACTTAAATATTTTAAATTGGTTCCAGTGATTCTGCGTTATTGCTGAAGCCGCCACAGAAATAATGTTAACTTGCTTTAAAAATTTACTATAGTCAAAGATTTCATATTTAAAAAATTCTGCTTCTTCACAGAAATTCGACATGTGAACTGAATTCGTGTTTGTTCTCGTATTACAGGTACTGTGCCTGTTTTCCCGTGCGATAAATATATTTCCGCTGTCGTGGTTTCTCAATCATTTTCGGGATCATGCAATCACGAAGAAAATGCAGTGCATTATGTGGTTTAGTGGTAAGACTTAGTGGCTTACGGCAGATTTAGAAACTTAATTGTTGGGGTTCCTGCATTATGCGAAAAGGTCTGTGCCAGCGAATTTAACTCGAGTTGGGACGGAATTTATCAAGTTGATACAGAAACGTGCCGCCCGATCACCAAACTAGCGTTTGTACATTTTAGCATTTCAAAACAAACCATTTTTAGACTTTGAAATTTGATGTATACCACGGAAATACAAATTGTTGTTATCGTATTGAATAATTCAGCGTCCACAAATGTGTGCACTCACTGCACATTCTAACATGTATTGTTCTGTTTATACTCACAGAATTGTGGTAATAATAATAATACTCTTTGCTATAAAATTTGTAGCGCCACCTTCTTTATTACACTTAATTTGTATCAATGTTCATGATTAGTGCTACAGTTGAAATGCCGTAAAGATAGCAACCGTTGCTACAAAGCCTTTAATAATTCTAGCAACAACCAACATTGTTCCTACAGAACTCGTGCAAATGGCACAACTATTGCACAAAATATGTAACAACAATACGAACTATTGCTACATGTTCCAAATATGTTTCGTAGCAATAATCATGTTCGTCGTGCTGCAATGTGCAGTGATTGCACACATTTTCTGTGAACGCTGCATAGCTCCGAAAACCTATAGACCTATTGTAATCCTCTCCATGCAAGTACATTGAAAATGTGACGAAGTTTATTTATTTGCAAATATCTAGCAAATATTTCACTATTCTACGCAGAGCTAATAACATGGCCAATGTAGGTTTACAATATTGAACCAACGCGTTCAGATTAAATAACACTATAAGTCCATACCTTATCTGAATAAACAATAGACTTAGTTTGTTATTTCGTTTTGTAGTTTTTTTGGATCACAGCTCTAAATCTGCTGCTGTGACAAGAAAGCATAACAGCGTAATTGTAGTATGCGATGAGAGAATTCTGCATTTGCTCTAACCAATGTTTTGTTATAACAAAAAATGTTACTGGTTCTCGAATGCCCATAATAATACCGTCTCAAATTCGTGTCCGTTTTTTGGGCTTGAGGTAGGAAATCATTAGAGCATTAGGGACAGAAAAATAAATGCACAGCTACACTCCATAATTACGGTTGGAATAAAAAAATGCGAAAATTCATCAATCTGGTGAAGTGTTAGCCTACCAAAGGACAGACAAAAAGAATTTTTGCACAGTATGCCTCTTGACGAGGCTCTGCTCATTGTGATTGACAAAAACCACTTCGTCCATTGAAATTGGCAGGTACTGTTCACAAATGCGTTATCTTAGCTGGCAAGAATCTTAAGTCTTGAATAAACTGCATTCGAGTGATGATTAGTTTTGATAGGAACGAGCTAAGTATTTCTTAGGGACCTATACGAAAAACTTCTGTGAGTATCATCATGAGCGCATAAAGATTGGGTATGACAATTGAACTCACCCTAATTTCAAGCTGTGACGGATGACACGGGCGTTTCTGGCCCTGCCTTCCTAATTTTTGGTGGGGTAGTCAAAATACACTTACCCCATAGTATTATTGAGAGGGATAACTTGATTCTCAGTCTTTTATGGGTGGGTTGGATATCTTATCGGTGCAACCGACCCTCGTCAGGGGGGTCGGATCTATGTAGACCTGTAATTTTTGTTCGATGTATCTCCACGTATAATGAAAGCATTATATACATATTTTCGTGAATGCCGGTTATATATTTTGGTTTTGATTTGATAGTCATGACAAGTGAATATTATAGCGAACGTAATTCATGTTGTGGAACTACAATATATTATGCCGTTTTCCCATGATTGTTATTGGGTTTTATGCAGCGGGTAGTGTAACGACGTACGTCTGTGTATACGCGCGTACACAGCATGTTATTTCGGCTGTTGTACTGGTTTTAATGCATTTCGACTAGCGTATATAATTTAAATTTATTTGTCAAACTGGTACATTTCGATTGTGCGCTTACGAGGGAAAGAATGTAGCTCTGCTGCAAATATGGGGCAATAAAATAAAAACATTATAGACCATTGAAAAATAAATAATTATTGGCTTTCTTGGCGAACACGTTTAAGTCAGAGCGGCGTAGTTCTGTTGCCTAAAGTTATTTGATAGAAAGTGTTCTGTATTTTGTAGCAGCTCTAATAATTTTAAGTGATTCATTCTTGTCGATGTTGGCACGTTGATTCAGTGGCTTTATATGAAATTTCAATATAATGTGGAATTCCAAAATGGTTTGTTTTCAACATAGAATACAAAGTGATTTATATGAACAAATAATGTTTCGTATCTTGCAAAATTTCTGTATATACAAGGTATTATATCATATTATTATAAGAATATGTTTAGTATTAGCGAATTATTTTGCGACTCGCCACACATTTCCTGTACAAAATTCATTTTGCAACATAATATTATAAAAACGGGCGCGATAAACCAGCTGTATGTATTGACAATATTTTGTACAGTTTGAGCGCATAAAATGAAAAACACCGCGTATGGTGAAACCACTACATACAGTTTCTGTTCGTGATCTTACATTTTTTAGAATGAAGGCACTTATTTATTCTTATTATTAATCGAAACGAGACGAGTTTCCTCTGAGGGCGCTATTGGAAAAATCTTAAAAATTTCTTTTTTACATTTTTCTGTCATTCATGACAACTCATGGTCGAGTGGATAGATTTCGATAAATTTTTTATTCGATAGCAAAAGTGATGAGGTTCAACACGAACAGGACTGGCCCCATTTTCTCGATCAAAAAAACAGGTTTTCCAGGGTTTTTTTTGCAAATTAGGCCATACTTATACCAGTCCTTCGCAGCCCGTATCTCGCGACATAGGCTTTGTATCGAAAAACCGAGACCACTATCTACTCATAGAGATCTACAACTTTGCTCCTGGGCCGCTGTGGACCCGCATATAAATCGTTAATCCTTTGCCTGAAAAAGCGATTTTGAAACTTTCGGCATATTGTTGCATATTTTACATTAGTACGAGTATCTGTTAGGTTATCAAGCACGCTGAATACGATGATTTGATTTTTGATCGCTATTTTGATCCAAATTGGCTAAGTCTGTATTATACGTTTTCATTGGGTTTCAAAAGTTTTACGGTCAGTGAATTCGACTTCCTAAAGGTGAATTTTGATTTTTGTTTGGTTATTGCTTGCAGAGCATCACAATTGGTCTATATATATATGTGTGTGTGTATATGTAGGTTTTTCGGTACTCTGAATACGACTGTTTAGTTATCTAGAATCTAGCACGACTATTTCTTACCTTTTCGTACGTTTTATTGGGTTTAGAGTAAATGAACCCGATTGCCAGAATATAATCGGTCTTCGGTATCTTGGTTATGTATTGCGCAAAGGGTTTGAGGATTGTTCTGTGTGTAGATTTTCGACACGCTGTGTACAATTTTTGGTCATGTACAGGCTACCACGAATACGTTGTGCGTTTTCAGTTGTTTTGGATGAGTTTTGTGTGTTTTTAGTTGTTTTGGATGAGTTTAGGGACGAGGAAGTGTTAGAGTTTTCAATGGGTTCATGGTCACAGAGGTTTTAATAAGAACGTAGTGAAACGTAATGGAGATTGTGTGTTGCAGGGGTGAAATCTTTCAAATACCGTCTATGTGTGTCATCGACCATACCTCGGCAACGACTTAACAGATTTTCGTGCTCTGGAGCTTAGCTGAACCGGCAAAAATCGAATTACAGTGTACATCTCCGAGCGTTTTTTTATTTGGAATCTGGTTCCGTTGTCAGGGGTCAAAACGTGGGTTTTTGGCCCCATTTTACGCCATTTTAGTACCCTTCACGGAAGCTAGGTTATTTTAATCTTAACTTTCGAATTTAGTTCTCCGGTTGGTTTTATTTCATAGTAAAAGGACAAATGCCGATGCCCCTTATTTTGTTTTTCGATTAAGGCTCCGGTTCTGGATTTATGGGGTTTGAGGAACGGGGTCTGGCCAATGGTTCCTCGATCCAAAATTCGAAAATTTGTTCTGACTTCTTGGGCGGCTGATAACATTCACCTGGGGATGTCCGGGCATGGGAAACATTGCCGGTGCTGGTTTTACTCTGTGACTCATTGTTCTATGGGTGCAGGTGTATGACGCCCCATGGTCCGGGGTCAGAGGTCAAGATGAGGTGTTTTTACCCCATTTTAGTACATTTCATGGAAGCAAGGTTATTTTTATCTTAACTTTTGATTTTTTCCGTGGTTGGTTTTATCTCACAGTAAAATGATAAATGCGGTGCCTCTTTTTTGTTTATCGATTGAGGCTCCGGTGCTAGAGTTATGGGTTTCGAGGTGTGGTGCCGCAATGGTTCTTCGACCAAAAATTCGAAAATTTGTTCTGACGTCCTGGGCTGCTGAAAATTTTCACTTAGTGGTTTTCGGGCATGGGAAACTCATTGTCGGTGTTGATTTTTCTCTGTGACTCATGGTTCCATGAGTACGGGGGTATGGCGCCCCTAAGGTGCTGGGTGAGAGAGCAAAATAAATGTTTTTTACCTCATTTAGCACCCTTCACGGAAGCAAGGTTATTTTAATCTTAACTTTCGAATTTTTTTCTCTGTTTGTCTTATTTCATAGTAAAATGATAAATTCCGTGTCTATTTTTTGTTTTTTCGATTAAGGCTCCGGTTCATGGGGTTTGACGTATGGCACCCCGTGGTTCCTCGACCCAAAATTCGAAAATTTGTTCTAACGTCTTGAGCACTGAAAAGTTTTACTTGGGGGTTTTAGGGCATGGGAAAATCATTGCTGGTGTTGATTTTGCTCTGTGATCCATGGTTCTATGGGTACGGTTGTATGGCGCCGCCATTGTTCATCCACTTGAAATTCTTAATTTTACTGAAGTTACTGCCCTGAGAGGATGATAGCTTGCACTTGGGGGTATTTGCTCATGGGAAACTTATTGCCGGTGTTAGTTTTGTTCTAACTTGTGCGGTATTGTGAGATATTAACATATAGCATATCGACGTATGCTATCGAGAGCTGATTGGCTGTGCACGCAAAAGGTGTAAGTGTACTTATGCTTCACAACGTTCTTGAGTTGCTAGAGTGTGGTATATACACCAAAGCCTGTTACAATGTGATTTCACCTTTATGACACTACAGTCCCTCCGTTTCACCCTGGCTTGCTAGTTGCTAGTATTTTATAGTTGTGGTTTATGTTATATTTTTAATGTTGTAGGCTTGCGCGGCGCGATAGCATTCGCACTATCACTTCATACAAGCTTCGCTGATAAGCACACTCGGCATGTTGTTATTACAGCAACGCTTATTCTTGTAGTGTTCACTACGGTGGTTCTTGGTGGCTCGACGTTGCCATTAACTAAGGTTCGTTTCTATAGAATTGTTGGCGCTTTTGTGAATCATTTTTGACTAAGGTTATGTAAGATTTTGTTCTGTCGAATTTTGGCGCTTTTGGAATATTTTCTGAATAAGGTCAACAAAAGTTTATACCTGTCGAATTTTTGGCACTTTAGTGAAATATTTATAACTAAGTTTAACGATAGATTGTTTCTGTCAAATTTCGGCACTTCTGTGGATCTTTTTTTACTAAGATTTTGGCTCTATCGAATTTTTGACAATTTTGTGAATCTTTTTAACTAAGGTTAGTTAAGGTTTCATTGTGTCAAACGCTGGCTTTTTGACAGTTTTGTAAATTTGTGAATAACAAATCTTTGTTTATACAAGCACAGGTGTTTAACTTGTTTTGTCAATAGTATGGCACATTGCCTCGTAATGCATAATCGATAATGTAATAATGAAGATTACAGTTACAATCAGAATTAAGTACTCAAAAATCGAACGAAGTTTCGTTAGATTTCGATCGTTTTCGTTGAAACGAAATTTCATTGTTTGTGATTAAACGAATTTAGATTGCGTTAAGAAAAAAATTTTATATAATAAAAATATTAGTTTGCTTTCAATTTAACGAATTTTGTTTAAACGAAGATCAATCGATTGAGATGTCGTCCGATTTCCGCCGGTGTTCGATTTTATGTGCACTTAATTCTGACAGTAGCTGTACACATTTTAATGCTTTCTTCACTTAGCTTCTAATATATGAGTAGTTCGTGCTCGACAACAACACGGTGTTTATTGTGTCTTGCCCAAGGTTTTTTGGCTCCACAGGTGGGTCTGGACCCAAATATTGTTACGTGGACCAAAAAATTTTCGCTGGACCCACGCTAGACCCAGGACAGTTTCGACTTCGGAAACATAGGGTCTGCTAATAAATTCTATCACAAAGTGTGGGCTTTCAGCCGTTTGTGCTTACATCTGTACACAGTTGCTTGCTGTTGGTTTCACGGATGGCCCTCATCGTTTATCCTGGATTGGGACAGGCAGAGAATAATTTATATATTTGTAAATATATAATAATGTCAGATTGCGTTTCGTAATTACGTTTCTTTATTGTGTAGAATTTCGTCAAATTCTCGAGCCAAAAATTGCAAGTATAGACCCAGCGTTTAAGGTCTGGAACCAAAAGAAATTTGCTGGACTCAGGGTCCATTTTGAAAAAACCATGATCTTACTCATTTAGAAGCCAGCAGGTATCACTGAAGTAGTCGCGAACTTTTATTCCGGTACTTCCAGGCTAAACTACATAATAAAATATCCTACAACTTGTGGAGTTTATTGCTTCCATATTGAGAAATGAAACATTGGGTTAAAATATCAAGCATTTATATTTATTTTTAAAATAAATTAAAGAACTTGAAATTTTGACCCTGAAATGACATTTTTGTTTTGTGTGGCTTTCTACGAATGAGGCGTTGTACTTTTATATATTTTTGATCTCAGTTATTTTTTCTTATATTCAGTTATCGGTGACGGTGGCACTAGTTTTTGGTCTAGAAACTTGACGCCCGAAAATATCCATCGTTCTTAAACATTAGCAGCTTTAGGCATCTAATCTTTAACAATTTATGGTAATTCATTAGAACAGATATGGGATAATTCTGATTTAGTGGAAATTGAAGAAATTTTGATCGTTTTCGATAGTTTATATTACGTATATTTTTGGCACTAAGAACTTCAACATTTTGTTATTTCTGCGCTTATTTAGTTATTCCAATCAGACGAGCTGTATGTTTCAAGGAACATGGTGTACAGTCGCGCACAGAATAGTAAATACAAGAAAACAGGCTGTGCTAAACGAAATTATATTCGTTCGCATACAGACGAAACACTGCGACCATCCTCGTCAACAAACATTTTGTCCGTCCGAGCCCGCACATACATTGTCCGTGAAATATGTTCTTCATAAGATCACGCTTCACGTACCAAAGAACGGATAATAGATAACTAGAAATCCATGTTTTCTTTGTCAATTGTTGATGTACTTATTTTTATTAGTTTCTCGAGCGACAATTAACGACGCCTCCAACTCCGGGTTCAAAGCGTCGTCGACGTCGTCGCCAGCGGAAATTACCAGAAGATCGGCCTTCACTTATTAAGACTCAAGGCATTGTGAGTTTTCGTCGTTTAATTTACGAAATTACTGCTGTTTATGTATAGTATAACGTTATAGTGTTTCTCGAATAAAGTTTACATACTGCTGTTACTAAAGTAGCGCTAATACATTCAGTGTAAATTCAGAAATTTTGGTTTCTATGGAAAAATATTTGTTTCCACAAAAGGGGTAGTGCGCTTCTCTTATACATTATCCTAAGGGTGCGAGTGCGGCTCGACCATTTCGTGACAACAGCAGACACAGCTGCCGAATCACAAAATGTGAAGGGTTGCAAGTTCCGACACGTATTCATTTTTACCTTCCGACAAACTTTTACCGATTTTACAGGTGGGTACCCTGGAGTTGCGAAATAAGATTATGCGTAGAGGCTGGGGGTGGGGTAGCTCGAGCACGCAACATGAATATGAGACCTGTGCTACAACCACTGCGCCTTATGTTTACGTAATTATTGTATGTAATACCTTTTATTGAACATAGCGATCGCAGTTCCCACTGAGGGCGCTATGGGAAAAATCGTGAAAAAATTTTTTGTCTGTTTCTGTCATTCATAACTGATCTTCGGATGGATGGATTTGGGCAAAATTTTGTTCCATAGCAAAAGTGATGACGATAATGCCCTTTATTTGAACACCAACAGATCCGACTCCAACTTCCGGGTCAAAATGACAAAAGGCTTTTAAGGGTACTTTTTCAATTTTTGCCATGCCGGTACTATTTCTTGCGACACAGGCTTCACATCAAAAATACGTACATCGAGATCACGAATCGACGACGTGGTATAATTCACACAATCAACTCATCGATATCAACATCTTTGTTGACTGCGACCTTTTTGTGGGACTACTACCTGGGCCGCTGCGGGTCCGAATATGGCTCGTCGATCATTTGCCTGAAATAGCGATTTTTAAACTTTCGGCATGTTGTTGCATGTTTTACATGATGTTATCAAGCACGCTGAATGCGATGATGTTGCTATGTTGAATCCAACTTGACTATATATATATTATCTTTTCAATGGGTTTTACGGTCGACGAACTCGATTTCCAAAGCGGCAGTTCATTGTCACAATGGTAAAAACAGGTTTTTATGGGTTCTTTGCAAAATCTGGCCATACGAGTACCACTCTTTCGCAACCTATAGCTCGCGACACTGGCTTCGCATCGAAAAATCGAGATTCTATTCAGAATCAGCTGTTCGAGATCTACAACGAGTTTTTTGTGGGACCACTCTTTGGCCGCTGAGGGCCCGAATATGGACAATTTGCCAAAAATAGCGATTTTTCAGATTTCGCCGTGTTATTGCTTGTTTTTATCTTAAGTTGAGTGCCTCTTGTATTATAAAACGCTATTATAGCTTTTGCTATCTAATGTACAACTTGACTATTATACCTTTTATTGAAGTTTCAAGGGTTTTCTGGTCGACGAGCCTGATTTGCAAAATACAGTGCGTTTTCATTGGTCTTATGTATTGCATGCAGGGCATGAAGAATGGTCTACATATAGGTATTTCTTAAAGCTCAATGATTTGGTTATCTAGTGTCCACGGTGCATATTTTATGACATTTCGTTGGTTTTCAATCGGTTTACAATTACTTCATAGCTGTTCTTTTTTCATTTTACTACACCACCTCAAGACGATTGTTTGACACCACCGATTTTATTGTGCTTCGCACAATTGTATTCGCTTGAAATGCTGCAAATGATAGCTTGCTGATATTTGTGATTTCCACGTTCTAGGCCGCGTGTGGGTGATTATGCTAAACTTTCGATAGCTGTGTCAATTGTCAACATCTGTCACAAAAATATATGTCATAATGTTTTGATCATTGTTAAATATAGTTTACCAAAAATGTTTTCTCCGGACAGAGTATTTCCGATATAAAAATTAACCGACTCGCACTATATCTACTACTAACACTATACAAGAATCGAATACTATCGGCATCGGCGTTTGGCTATGGTAATGTAACTCCACGTAAATGTTCTCATTTTCGGTGTATGCACCATTGGTTTCTATATCTTTCCCCTTTAGGATATTTTCTTCTTAATTTTACGTTTACATATTTCTTGGATATTAGGCTGATTTTCTATTTTGATATATAGTTACGGATAAAAATAAGTGCATAAAAATGAACGAGAAACACAAACAAACGGTATTGAGGTATCCATTGTCACATTCAATATGATTTAAATCTAAAAAATTGATAAATATATATGTTATAAATTGAATCCTGAATATGTACCTGCAGTATTATTAGGATTAGTATCTTTATTGTTTGTAGCAAGATTGGTGTAGCCGTTAAAACCTTCAAATTCTAAACTATCCATTGCAACGAATCGATACGTTTGTTGATACTGGGCTAGAATATATAGAATAAATCGTAATTATGAATCATTTAAACTCACGGTACAAAACACTAATAATAGTCTCTGTAGCTAAATAGCAATACCTTCAAGACCAGGTGTGGGCGTTTTAGGCATTATATCGGATGTACTGCTCGAATTGCCGGAAAAACCTTCGAATGTGCTTGATTCCAGTGTGGATGTCGGTAACTGAAGTAAAAAAGTGTTATATACTGCATAATACATCAGATACACTATCACAGACAGATAATTGACCGAATTATGTATAACTAATCTCCATGTATGTATATATCATACAGTTAGTTAATTAAAACCATAATATAGTCAAAGTGACGGTACTGATGAAATGGTTTTAACCCAATGTGCTTGTATATAGGTACCGTCAAACTTTATTGGTGTAGATATATGCATGTGTTAAATTACCGTTATACTGAACAGTGATAATAATAATAAAAAAATAAATTAATTAATGATGAATGACTAAGGTCTGTCAGAGCTTAGGATGTACCATGCATTGGATCAAATGGAGACTTAAACTGTAAAGCATCACAACATCATCAGGAATTTCAGAGATTAATAGATAATTAATCAACGAACCGGTACCTGAATGATATTGTTTTTAATTAGTAGCTTATAGCAATGATAATTGGCAACAGGTTTCATGATAGCATCCTTTTGAATTAAAATGATGCACTCATCTTCCCAACGAACACAATAATTTTTTTATAGTGAAACACATATTGTATTCGCAACCTGTTCCCGCGGGCGCCATGACATTTTTGGGATAATGTCTGGGGGCTACCATTTTGCCCGCTTTTTTTTGCACGTTTCTTTCTCTTCTATATCGGCATACAATTGCACGTAGTCGAAATACGTGAAGCGATTTTTCTAATATGCCATTGATTTTAATTGGCACCATAGCAGAAAATAGTTATGATACTTTAGTATAGCATTCAAAAGGTACATTATTTTTGTGCCAAACAATTTTGATATTTTTGACGTGCTCTTATATTATCATCAAATCAAACCAGAACAGGCTAAGACAGTGTAAATACAGTTAGTCCGGAAACCACGGCTTAGGATTGCGAGTATATATCCGATTGATATCGCATTTCAAATTGTTATAGTTGATTACTATCTGAGATTAAGCATATTTTCTTAGTATCATAGTATAGGTTCGTTTAAACCAAGTGAATGACGAATACATACTAACGTGTCGAACGTTTATATTTTGCCAATTATCTAAAATCGAAATTATTTAGAATTTTTAAAGAAACGTTCTCAAAATTAATTTGAGATTTGACTTAAAATGAGAGAAGTATATTGATAGTTAATAAGGTTGTTTACCTATGCCGAGAGTTTGGTATGGTATTAATTAAGTGACTGTACTAGTATGTCCTACCATCGATATCCACGTATATGCTATGGTTTCCAGACGGTCCATAAAAGGTTATATTCAAGAACACCACCGTTAGTAAAATAAACAATTCAATGCATATTGTAGTTATGATGGTCAGTTAGACTATGAATGCTACTAGAATGCGTAATAGAAGTTCGATGAAACTGTGAAATGCTACCTGATGTAAGGTTAATAACGGAAGATAGTCAAACCAATATGCAACGAACTGTATACCATGTATCACAATGTACCAGTATTTAATATGGATTATTATGCAGTTGATGTAGTAGTATACTCTCAGTATAACTTCATACGTATTTCCAGTATTAGCTCAGGTCAACACTATCATGATAATTTTTACCAGCTTTGTGCCTATTGGCGAATAACCAGTTGCACAATAGGGAAATATATTATGATGGTAATCTTTCCCAACATCTATATGTTTATGTAGTGCCGGCACTGTTTCCCACAGACATTAAGTGACAGTACTAAACGGCATTACAATGTTATGAATATACTTGGTAAATGACTCAGTTGTGTAGTATGTATAAACTGTTCGGTATCTAAAGCTTGAGAACCGTATAACAATACAATTATAGGCCAATGAGGCCAATACTGTTATATGGACTGCAATGTAGTATTATCTATTGTGTAGTTTGTATAAACTGTGCGGTATCTAAGCTTGAGAACCGTATAACAATACAATTATAGGCCAATGAGGCCAATACTGTTATATGGACTGCAATGTAGCATTATCTATCTACAACCTCAGTGCATTTTATACTTAGAACGTTAATTCATACAGAACTCATATATTGACGTATATCGGATATATCACACCCGTGGATAATCCATGTGCCGTTGGTGCTTAAAATTTTCCATCGTGCATTTAGGAGCTGAAGTAATGTAACGATCTACCGTGGCGCCGGAGTGATAGTGTACTACTAGCATTATATAGTACGGATGTTAAATGACCACATTTATGAATACTATGGTATCTAGAGTCCGTCCGGCATACACTATAATTATACTGGAAGGATAAGGTCTCCGAAACATGAATTACCGGATTTTTGCCCTACGGATAATACATATTAACCGATATGTATAACCGTAGCCTATACAAGTGTACCAGCCTATACCAGTATACCGGACATACGTACCTTTTAATAAGAGCTGAGAATTTGAGTTGTATGTTATTTTGGGACATACAAATCACGATTATCTATGTGCAAAATATGTCTGAGGGCAATATAGTTACCAAGTGATAGGAAAACCAACAGTGGAGCTTTAATGATAGCGCGGGTTCACTATCTGTCTAGAACTACGTGATGTGCATAGTTTGTTTGAAAAATTTGAAAATTACCCAACGATAAAACAACCCAAACGGATTATGTTAATAAGACTGTAAAATACTAGGTAACGGTCACAGTCAGTTAGAACTTCCTGAAAAATTTTTTTAAACCACATCTGTTGTACCAATCGTCCGGAAACTTGTTTATATAGTAGAGATTATGGTCATGATAAAGCGCCTCTGAGCGGTCGTTGACACCAACGTTAATATTATACGTAGCCAGTATGCGCTTACAATTCTGTAGATAACTAACGACACTCTGTTTTCGTGGTTCATTTTGAGGTTTGATAATGACTGGTTTTTTACTATCCTTAGCTCGTTGCTGATTAAAACCTCTAAGTCGGTTGCCGTTACGTAGTATACCTGAAGCCAGATCTTTTCGTATGAATGCCACAACGATTGGTGCCGGTTGCGATCTTGTTTTTATACGGTGTAACGCTGAGAAATCTGCTGCGGTGATAGAATGATCCAGTGCGGTAGATGCAATAACATTCAGGATGTCCAAAACTTTCGATTTTAGTCGATCTTTGTCTTCGATATTGTTGCTAACGTCAACTTGATACTGGAATTGTAATGAAATTGAACCTTTAGAAATATGGCCAAAGGTAGTGGACGATACTGAAGTTTAACATGAAGGCTAATGTGTATTAATGAAGCGACGATATGTATCCAGAAAATTTTAACTTTGAATTAACGTAGAGACTATCGTTATTGGGTATTCGGCATTAGTACAGTACATTCGCGTTATGGATGTTTGTTTGAAGGAAAAAGCCGATAACCAAGGAGTTCAATGAATAGAATATTTTTAAACATGTATTGATCTTTGTGAGTTCTAAGCGTAATTGTTATGTTGTTTTAAATTGGGGGAAATAGTAATTTCGAATAAAAAAATTAGTACATGCTATCAACTTTATATTCGATTTGCAGATTTAATGAAATTGAACCTTTAGAAATATGGCCAAAGGTAATGGACGTTTCTAACGTTTGACATGAAGGCTATTTAGTAATTATGTAGCAACGAAAGGTATTCAGAGAATTATAAACCTTGAATTTTTGTAGAGATTCTATGTATTGGAGATTTTGCATTACAACTATATATTATCGTTACTGATGTTAAGTTGAAGGAAATTGCAGATTACCAAGGAGTTCAGTGAATAGAATTTCTAAACTATGGTGATTTTTGTGAGTTATAGGTGCCATCGTCATTAAGTTTGGAATAGGGGGAATAGTAAATTTGAAAAAATGAATTGGTACATGATTCAACTGAATTCTATAATTACTTGTTTTTTCTAATAAACTAAATTTTCCACGTCAAGTGATCTATAGCGATTAAGGTCCTAGTGGAGCTAAATCCCACTGATATTAATACTTAGGTTAACCCGTGATTATCTTCATATATATAGCAAGTTGTAGGGTTAGGACAACTATTAATTGCTTGCGAGTATCTTAAGGAAACAGTGCGAACGGTCTTAATCATAATCATTCATGAAAATTGCTACGGCAAATTATCTGATATCTGTTGCGAGGGGTCCAAATGCGAAACATAACTCCACTTATTGAGAAGTGGTCAACATTCTAGGCGTATAAGTTAAGTGTGATTAACTACGGTAATCCGCTCCTAGGCACTTACTAGTGTCTAGGTATATGTTCTATCGTGAAAATAAGATGAAGTTGATAAACTGCGGGTATCCGCTCCCAAGTACTTACTAGTACCAAGGTTAAAATAATCAAGTGAAATAAATTAAAAGTGATATATAGCGGATTAACCGCACCAATGTACTTTAGTAGTACACGGGTCAAATGATGTGACCAGTACCCGATAGGGCTAGGTCAATAGTGTAACCCACAAACCAAAGGATGTGGTCAACGGTGTATAGCGTTCGTACCAGTAAACTCAAGTACATACATACATATACATAAGCATATAATCATAGATATTTTAGTTACCTCAAGATTATGTATCAGGATATTAGATGATCTCGCGTGCTGAGCTTCGTTATGTGCGAATTTATATGTGTGGTCGGCTAAATCTTCCACACTCTCTATACGGTCTTCCAATTCCGATAGTCGTTTTTCGATGCCATCGAGAACGATTTTATGAAAGTCGTTTGCTTTGTGATTACTTGAGGAATTAGCATCGTCCATACGTATATTGCTCGTACGTGACATCTTACGGTTGTGATCGTCGTAGGATGTATCAATGGATTCGTGTGATATTCGTTTACGAGTGAGATTATCTGTAATAAGTTAAGGACATGATAATAGCATCAAAGGCTATTGATACTAATAATGTGATACTGCATAGATATTAAATTATGTGCGTACCAAATTTTTGTAAGAATTTTGGGGATTTTATCACTTTACCAAGCACATTTTTGAACAGTCTACGAGGATAACCTCTATCTATTAGTATAAGTTTTAGTTCATTTTGATTGTTATCAAAACCAATTATATCGCTGTTGATGTTGATAAATCTGGTAAGTTGACTAAAAATAATACCACGAAAAACCGAGATGGAAATGGTGCTAGAAAAATGTGGGAAGTTTTAAATTTTGAAGTTAAAGTCTTTACGTTTGTCATACAGTTTCACTCGTGCTTTACCGTGATCAACTGCAATGTTTAGGTCTAGAACGTTTGCATTTTGGTTACAATGGTTAACCTTACATAATTTTAACCAACCGGGGTAAATTTCGCTATATAACTTATCGAAAGTATCGTTATCATTGATTAATGTGAGATCATCGATATATCTATATGCATTGTGTAAGGGTTGACATTTATCGATTCGGAACCTCACATTCTTTAGTAAAAAGTTACGCTCATAATTGTGTAAATATAAGTTACTGATATAAGGTGCAGCGTCAGTACCCATTGGGATTCCAATACTTTGTTTTGTATACTTTATTACCGAACGTAAAGAATGTATTCTTCACCAGCATATCAAGCATGTCTAGTATATCAAGCTTATTTAAAAAGTAGTGTTCTGGTCTACTGTTTTTGCTGTAGGTCCAAAAGGTTTTGAATTTTGAAACAC
>JASANE010018867.1:0-52146 GCA_030248225.1 Trileptium ribeirensis
AAACAGTATGTTAGACGCAGGCCTTATAGCCCCATCGAGCTCACCTTGGGGGTCACCAATAGTCTATGTAACAAAGAGCGACGGCTCTCTCCGACTCTGTGTCGACTTTCGGAAGGTCAACACCGTAGCAGAACAAGATGCATATCCACTGCCACGCATAGATGATATACTAGGATGTCTCAGGAATACGAAATTAATGTCCAGTTTGGATCTAAACAAGGGATTTTGGCAGTTAGAACTAGACCCCGAAACCAAAGATAAGACATCTTTTGTGACGGTACACGGACAATACGAGTATAATGTCCTACCGTTTGGTCTAAATTCATCCCCCGGAGCCTTTCAACGCTGCATGTCAATGATTTTGAAAGGGCTTGAGTGGGAAAAATGCCTAATATACATCGATGACATCCTAGTTTTCTCACCATCATTCGAGGCCCATCTGGCAGACCTGATTCGGGTTTTCGATCGTTTCCGTAAGGCAAACTTAAAACTCAAACCCTCAAAATGTCACTTCGGACGAGGCAGCCTCAAATACTTAGGACACATAATTAGCACCGAAGGTGTCAAACCGGACCCAGAAAAGGCGATAGCCATCGAAGAATTCAAACGTCCGGAAACGTTGAAACAACTCCAAAGTTTCTTAGGGCTTGTAGGATACTACCATAAATTCATCCAAAATTACTCGGACATCTGTGAGCCGTTAAATGAGCTAAAACGCAAAGACATGGAATTCAAATGGACCCCTAGGTGCGAGGAAGCCTTTAAGAAATTGAAACAAGCACTACTAGATGAACCGGTCCTAGTTCACCCTGATTTCACGCAACCGTTTATCCTGCAAACGGACGCTTCCGGATATGCAATGGGTGCAGTATTATCCCAGAAGACTAAGCAAGGAATCAAACCCATTGCATACGCTAGTAAGGCCCTCCTTGATTATCAACGCAGGTATCCCGCAATAGAAACTGAAGCTCTCGCTATTAGATGGGCCGCATTACATTTCAAGCATTACTTAGTAGGGCACAAATTCCATGTTGAAACCGACCACAAACCACTTAAAACCCTGTTTGACAAACCACCCAGGAACTCACGCTTGTCCCAATGGCGGAGCGAGCTATTACTTGAATTTGGGGGATTCGAAATATCATATAGACCAGGTAAGGAAAATGGCAATGCAGATGCTCTGTCACGCGACCCTAGATACGACCCGTCTGTCATCGAGGAAATAGGTGACACTTACGAAGTCCTTATGATGGGTCGAGGACGACCCACCGGACCACGCCCGCCAACAACCTGCGCAGCATGGGATCAATCGCACCTGCCGTATCCCGTACGCACTGTTACACCGCTTGCGACCGGTGCACCGACACCTATAACAGGGAGCCCGATGGCTCCTCCAGGTCAACCCAATCCCGAAGCAATCCCATCACAGCTAGTCCCTGACACGCAAATAACTACAGTACCCCCAGCAACGCTGACCCAGCAGGCAGCTACGCTAAGTGCTATCCCGATCAGGATGGATCCAGGAGAAACCCCAGTGATGTCGGTCCGTACTACCACTATCTCGGGTCCTGACGGCAGACCTCAGGCTCGGGGACCTAAAAGACCGTTTCGCACCGAATCAGAGGCGATGGGTTTAAGAGCAACCACGCTACCTACCGAGCAAGAATTCGATAGGCTCATGAAACTGATGATGCATTACGAAACCGAGATACTGCCAACCGTCCGAATTGAGGACGCACAGGACACACATGAGAACATATATCTGCCATTCTTTTCAGATCTCCCAGATTTTAATTTAGTACGCCTCTTACCATATATTCAACGAAATGACCCAGAACTGGGTCCAATTTGGTGGTATCTTTACAACAAAACTCGGCCTAAAGCCGAATTAGGGGCGCTAAGAATAGAAATGCGCGCACATTATTTTGAACTGGCAGCGGATACCAAAATATTATACATGCATCCGTTGCAACCCGGAGATATAAATTACAAATTATGCGTCCCTATCACGCTCGTACAACAAATACTTAAACATGAACACAATACTTTATATGGAGGACACCCTGGCCGTGACCGGCTTATAGCAAAATTAAAACAGTTTTATTACTGGAAAGGTATGTCCGAACACGTACAGCAATGGATCAGGCGGTGCACTCTATGCCAGTCCGCGAAGGACCCAATTTCTCGGATAACCACAGGATTGGGTAGGGTTCCGTTGGCAAATCAACCAATGTACCGTGTATTTGTAGACATACTAGACATTCAGGTCCGGTCCCAAGCAGGAAATCGCTATGTTATTGCATTCATAGATCAGTTCACAAAGTTTGCAATAGCAATACCAATAAGGCACCAGGACGCTCATACAGCTGCCCATATATTCCTATATGAGGTAGTTAATAGGTACGGAGCTCCCAGGGAACTCTACTCTGACCGAGGAGGTGCCTTTACAGCACACATGTTCGAAGAGCTATGCCAGGAAATGCAAATCTTTCGACACATGAGTTTAGCCTACCACCCTCAAGCAAATGGGGAAATTGAAAGATTCAATAGGACACTACTCTACTTACTACGAGTGAGTGTACCACAAAATGATCACCACTCATGGGATGTATCCCTACCATTCTGCATCATGGCCTACAATTCTTCGGTACACACAGCAACGAAATACCCACCCTTTTTGCTAATGCACGGATTTTATCCTAGGTTGCCCGGAGAATATGACACGCATAGCGCAGCCACCGGATACACAGGAGCACATTCCTATAGGGCCAACGCGCAGCGCTGGATGGCTTCTATTAGGGAGCGTGCTTACCAATCAATGAAAGCAGCACAGGAATTAAATCGGCTAAGATACGATAGGCGAGCCCGCGAACCACGCTATCATACAGGAGAATTAGTTTGGGTTTATAGACATGACACTACACCAGGAACATCCAGGAAACTCACGCCTCGATGGTGTGGCCCATACGAGATATTAGGGATCACCCCGCCGTGTATGCGCGTACGAATGCACTCTAACCCCGAAGGTATAGCGCATGTCGTACATATTAATAGGACCAAGCCATGCTTTAGGGCATTAGACCCAGTACCTAATGTGGGAGATTGGTTAGGTCAGGTACACGCTTCCGTACTAGAGCGAGGTTTGACTGAGGCGACCCAACGTATTATCGCTGATAGGGATTTCGTCACCGAGATAGAGCCGGTAGACGAAGTAGCAGTGCGCACCGTAAGAACAGCAGTCAGTGACAGTTCCGATACGGAAAGCATAGAAATGGGTGACCCTAATGACCCTAATTTATACCGTCGGACCTACGCTGAGATCGAAGCCGAGCAAGCAGCGATGGAACATATTGAGTACCGGACAGACGACTACGAGCCTCAAAACCCACGAACAGTTAGAAATCGGATCCCACTAACTGATCCGGATAGGGAAATAGAACCATCATGGCCACCAATATCACAGGAGCAGGTTACTAGTCAGGAAGCCTTCTCATACATACCAGAACCTGGTAGCCGAGATACGCAGGTAGAGTACGGTCAACATACAGTGCCCGTGACCACGATGGAAAGAATAGTGGCTACCAGCGAGGAAGTCCCATTTGGTGTACCAACAGTAGGTGTTGGAATACTCGAGGGACAACATTTCTACCCAGCGGACATCACGCTATCCACCACGCCACGCGGAGCTTCGGGAGGAATCGTCGTACCAGGACCATACACCTCAGGGGATCTACGCTACGCAATCATGCTCGCCGCGCAGGACCACCCGCTATTTCAATCACGACCAGCTGAACATATTATGGCATCGCGATTGCGAGTGCCAATGGAAATGTCAACCCAAACCATAGGAGACTATACCACAATGCGCCCTTATAGCGCTCCACCAGTAGCCGCCAATTGGCCTACGTCTCCGCATCAATGGGTCTTCCGCGAGGCACCCATGACTCAGCCACCACTAGGGTCACCAATGTCCAGTTACCTGTCGGAAACCTCCGGAGAGGGCACGACAGTAGACGTAAGAGCAGCTGAGGCAGACGACGAGTTAACTAGTCAAACTTCGCAGGAACCGTCCTCTGCCGAACGACGCGCTCAGGCAGGACAGGAAACTTCCAGCACCAGTTCTAGGACTCCTACCACGCAACCGGGAGCCTCTGACTCATTTAGTGAATTCACACTTGCAAGTTCAAGTAGCGAAGCACCGGCACCTCGGAGAGGAACTGGGCGAGCAGTGACACTAAGTACCCCTCCTCGCGCCCGAGCACCGCCGAGCCAGCAAAGGAGCACACGAACACCGTCAGAAGAGCGAGGAAAGGGCCTTGTCGGACGGGCCACCCAACGAAAACAAATAGTGTCGGCTCGAGGCAGTTCAACTATCCAGTTTACAAGCACTGAACAACCGGGACCATCCACGGTAACCATTACCGAGTTGGTACGCACCACTGCCACTACCACTTCCTCAGGAATAATACGACTCAGTACCACACATGCAACGGCTCCAACCAGGCATCTTTTGTATCGACAAGCTAGGGACCGGGTCTTTAGGCCTTATGGCGCCGCATCGGACGAGGAAGTCGAGGACGCCTTACGTAGGCCTAGACGCGTGACTTTTCAGGAACCAGAGACAACCGCTGCCGATACTGAGGGAACCTCAACTAGACTAGCCTCTGCCACACGCGCACAATCCACAAGTGTCACCACATCAATGACCAGCGCGCCAATACTGACCCCAAGACCACTTTTAACAGGAGAACGCTCTCCTGGCGGAACTTTGCCACCAACCACGTTCCCCCGCTACCCCTCCAGTCAAGAACTGCACCCCGCCGCTTGGCGACAGCGCATACCTCGACCACCACCCCACGAGGAATCTGAATCCGATGAGTCGGACCCGCAAGTGGACTAAACTACCCGACCTAACGGCACGTACCCCGAGATGGAACCCAATTCCCCCGCGAAACCCAGAATAAGGATGAAAGTTAAGGCAGACCTAATTTTCATCCATATCATGTAAATTTACCTGTGCTTCCTCCATTTTAGATGCGTCGCAGCTACAGCCAGAACGATCTCCATGCGCCTCGCCTGCCACAAGGAGTGCTACATGAGCCTGCAGTGTGCGATGGGCACCGTTACCCGGCCGTTCCCCGAAGCCACATGAGCAGCTCACGCTTCTGGGATGCGGTCGAGGTCAAGCGATCCAATCAATACACGCTGGCCAACGAACACTATCTCCACGGTGGTGGCTTTAATCACAACGGTCGCCAGCTCGGCAGCGTCACCGAGCATTTCTACATCACCATATTGGATCTATTGGGGTTCGTCTCGGCGATCGCCCCTATTTTGGATCAACGGATGTCACCGACGGAGGTTAAACTACGCAGCGTAGCCCTCCTCCGTTCGCTGCCGGCCAACACTCGACGATGGCTCCGATCATACCAGGTCCACGTCATGCGCCCAATTCTCCTGGCTAAGTTCCAGGACCTCGATTATTGGGACGACCTATATGACTCGGGCCATAAGCCGCTCCTCAACGACACCTTTGACAACTTTTGGGGTACGGGTGTCCACCGGAGCGAGTGCGGGGCCGACCAACCGGCATACCACAACGCGCTGGGACATCTACTATGCGACATCCGGTCGTTCCACCGCGACCGTTTTGTGCGGTGGCCGCGGACTATCATCGTCGGCGACGAGCGTGCCTTGCCGCTGTTGGACGTGGCCGACGACTACAATCGTATCACGTTTGTGCGGCCCGGACTCAGCATGATCTCGCTGATCCATTGGGCGCTCGCGTTCCTAACGCCGCAAACGGACTGTGTCGTCATCATCGGCGGCTACCGGGACGTTTGGAACTTGCCAAACAAGGCACTCTCGCCAGGCGCCTACCTCAAGCGGATCAAACGCCACCTCATGGTGCTCGAGCGACGGCTCCGGGCAGACACTTTCTGGGGCGTCGGGCGTACCAATCAACAGCTGCAACAGCAGGAAGCCCCGACGCGCTGTCATAATGTCATGGGCAGACTACTCGAGGAAGTACGGGATTACCGTGCTACCGGTCATATTCGCTGGCCCAAGACAGTCATAGTAGGTGACGCCCTGGCGTTGCCAATACTAGAAATGGCCACCGAGAACAAGTGGATCGTCAATGGGTGGCCTGGATCAACCATGGTGCGCCTATTGCAGTTGGCCAACGCGATCTTAACCCCGCAGACCAATTGCATCATCATACTCGGCGGGTTCCAATACGTCTATCGCAAGGCACCAATGGAGCAGCTCCACGCCGCCTTGCCGAACGCCGCCTTCCGCAAATTCAAGCGGCACCTGGGCGTACTCTCTCGCCGAGTTGCAGCCAACACCGCCATCGTTATAGCGCCACCGGCACCCCGATGGGCTGCCACCAATCAGGACGCTTTGTCCTGGACGGCCGAGCTCAAGCAACTGATGGCCAACCACCGACGGCAGCACGACACCTTCCATAACGTGTATATGCCTTCCTGGCCGGTCGCGTTCCACAGTGCAGACGCGTGGGAACGGGACGAACCACACATGGAATGGCAAGAAAGGCCTCAGTTTGACGAGCCGATGGTGTCGCAGTATTGTCGGCGTAACTTGCATGAGTGGGTGAGCCGTTTAGTTAGGGACGCCGAGCTAAGGCGCTTAACACACTGAGGGCTACACCAAAACGCGCGAAAATAGAGCGGGGACGGCACTGTAAGATGATAGGTTATTGCGTAGGCAAACCGGAAATTACGAAGGAGCCCAACTAGGTCTAGTGGCAGCGAGCGGTAACGAGAGTACGCAGAACACAGCGATGCAGAATTTCGTAGGGAATATTATGTGGAGCTGGCTGAATCGGAAGCACTACCAGTAGGAAACAACCCAAACCAAACTAATCTAGTACCGAAACGCAGGATAAATGAAATCAATTTTCTCTTTCTATCAAAGCTACAGATCCAAGGAAACTTTGAAAACATTTGCGATTTTACTGGGAGCTCCCGGGTCAGGGACCCGGGGAGGCCCGGACCTTTCCGGGGAGGCGCCAACACCGACGAACCCCTTGGGCGACCAACCACCAGGTACGTGCCACCTAAAAAGTATGTACATATATTTGATAATCACATAAAATGTGTAATTTGTATAATGGACAAGCTGTATAGAAGAAACAACGTGAGATAGCATAATAAAAGATTCTACATGAATTTAAACCTAATTTTAACAGTTTAGCCCATAAGGGAAAACTTCGAAAATTTCCGGAAAATAAGGGAGGAGGAGTGACGAATTTTCACGTTTTCTTGGCGTAAAGGGATATCAGGTCACCCTTCTGCCCTGAAATTTACAACCTTTCATACAAATTCACGGAAACTTATCAAATTTTACTAAAATTCATCGAATATTTACCCAAAATGTACTAAATATTACGGAAATTCTGGAAATCTAGCAAATTTTCTCCAAATTCTCCGTAAATTTTCTTAAATTTTCACGCATGATCTTAAAACCTTTGGAAATTTTTCTTACATTCTACGTTAAATTTCATAACAATCTCAAAATTTTTCCGACTAAATCGAATGACGGGCTGTACATCTACGGATTTAACGGTGAAATTTCACACAAACTCATTTTTCCATTTGATTTACACTCTTACCCTAAGTAAGGAGTCTAATAAATCCAAAAATTTTTAAGAGATGTACCAGCCCAATTTTACGAAAATGATAAAACGTGTGTAGCGTAGCAAATTTCGTAGGGAACAAGGGGAATGGACGACCGGATGCCGGTGGAGTGTGACCTCTGTACGAATTTACATAATTGTGCCGTATCGTAGTAACCTTGAAATAAACATTTGTATGTCATTTGTATTGTGTTTGCATGGTCACACTCCACCACCCGATGGTGCACGGGATGATTTTGGCACCGAAAATGGACAACAAGTATCATAAGTAGGGGTGTCCGGTCGATCCTTGGGAAACAAATTGATGTTGTCTTATGTATATGCAACGTTCGTGCATTGTATTGTATATGCTTTATTGTACTTGGTGTGTAGAACGGGTGTGCGTTCGGAGAGGCCGGGGACCAACCGATTTTATCGGGATTTTTGGCGTTATACGAAAACTGGTCACCCTGGGCCGACCCCAGCGCACACGCCGAATAATCAGTATCTCGCGATAGCTGCTGTGTATTGGTGCTCGTTATATATTTTAATAGGTCGAGGAATATCCGGATGAGCCCCAAGCAGGGTTTTAAGTGATCAAAATCCTTGGTCGGAGAAAATCAAAACAGACTATTTTAGGATACAGAATTTCTAAGGCGCCATTTTAGGGTGCGACGCGAAAATTTAATTTTTGGGCTACCCACAAATTTTATGGGAATGGGGGTGACTGAGCCCTCTTAAGGACTCTGCTGGGGTGTCAAATCGTCCCGGCGGGTCTAAAAATTTGGATCCCCTAAATACTTAGGGACCCCCGAACAGGCGCTTAAGCCTCCCATTTTCTAAGCCCAAAAGGGTACCTAAAATAATCCAAACTCCCAGATTTTTGGAGCCCGGGACACTTATCGGGTTCTCCCCTAACTGTTCAATCCGAAACCGGGGCCGCCCGCCCCCTCGGGTCCGCCCAGGACCCCCTGAACCCGAAAGGGACATCAAAATTTGTTAAAAATCTCTCCTAAAAGGGCCTCTAGCAGGCCTCTCATAAAAGATACATTAAATATCAATTTCTCATCAGTAGCCGGCCTGCCAGGGCATGATTCTGGTCCTGCCCCCGGCCGCCTACTGTTTTTGGATCTTGAGATATCGGCAAAAATGTGCCGATATCCCTATGAGCAAACGGCGCCCTGAGCACCGATATATGTTTGCTCGTAAACTTTTGCCGCACCGACCAGCGGGCGGTTTTGTTTTCTTGGCGAGCCTCGGCCACGTATAGCTGCTGGCCGTTTTGTTGTTGATGTGAGCCGTCGAGGGGGCTAGCTTATTGTATATACCAGGGCGACAACGCTGCGAGTGGACGATTGTTTGTGTACATACGTGTTTGGTTGCCAGTTATTGACGTTGTTAGTTGTGTTGTTTAAATGTTATTTTGAAGTTTAAATGCTATTTTGAAAATTTAGGAATTTTGGGCGAGCCACGAGACAAGGGGGTTGCCAGTCGCTATAAAAGGAAATTGTACTCTTTTCAAATGGGACCAGTCGGGTAGTCGCACACAGAGATCGACGTGTTTGGTCGGCGGTTGTCGCCGCTCTTTCCTATGTAGCTGATTTAGGGCTTTCTCGCGTTTTTCTTTTTCGGTTTGTTTTCGTCAGTCCGGGTGGACTCTTCGACCTGCAGACGCGTGGAAGAGGTCCACCCGGATGTTCCCGATGCTTTTGAAATCGTTTTGCTCGAGTTTAGGACCTGGGACAGCCCTCGCGGGTGCTGTGGCGTCCACCGGATGCCCCGGGCCCCCGCGAGTGCTGTGCCCGCGCTGCGGAGAGTGGGTTGAGTGTTGGACAAAATTTGAGTAAACATCATGTCAAAATTTCAACCAAAATGGGAAGATACTCTCGCGCCCGACTGGTTCCCCACCCCCTGGGTCGCTTTTATTTTATCGTTCGTGCCCAGGGGGTGAACTATTCTGATTTCAGCGCATACGGTTTAAATTAATTTAGGAGATCGTCGGTCAAAATTTTAAGATAAAGGGAACTCGAGGGTGCATCCCGGAAACCCTTGTTGTCTCGGGTGGACTCTTCGACTGCGGACGCGTGGAAGGGGCCCGCCCGAGGCGTCTTATGGAGCTTATCTCAAATTTCCTTGCGTAGGCCTGAGCATTAAAGGGCAGCCCTTGTGGGTGCTGTGGCGTCCAGCGGATGCCCCGCGCTCCCACAAGTGCTGTGCCGCGCTTTATCAGTTGAGTCGAGCAGGTTCGAGTAAGAGCAATTTCATACGAAAATTTCAGAAATACATATGACGGAAGAAATTGTGGGATAATAGCCAGAAACACGGCTAGGCACGTGTTTTTTTAACAAGGAGCGCCATAAAGCTTGAGGTTCAGATAGTAAAATTTTGGGTAAGGGGTTCCGCGCTTCTAAAAGAGCCCTAGCTGGCTCATCGGGCATCATTTCGTCATCCCAACTTGAGCCGACACTTATTAGAAGACCGCAATTCTTAGCAACTCTGAGAGCAGCTTCGGGACCGGCTGAACCAAGAACGGTGCCCATGTTACAGGAAACCTCGTTTCTGAGAGTAGACAATTTTCTTTCGATCAACAAGGAAACGAGAACGGGTAATCTCAAGGGGTACGAAAAATTCCCCTCGAGTCAAAACTTAGGTAGCGTTGGGGATGCGTTGTAACAACCATGTAATATAATTGCTTTCAAAATATTTCTTGTGCGTGTAATGGTATATTGTCAAAAGAGGGAGCACCCCAAAATAAATATCTGACGTGTGCATTTTTGTAGGCGAAATAGCTTGATCTCTACACGAAAACGTAGATTCCTCTAAGGTATATTGAATACTATCTGACCCAGCGTTTCTTCTGGTGACTTCAAGGCCCCTCTCCAAACGTACGCAATTTCACCCCTGCCGCCAGTCTAAATTTTAACGCTCCAGCTAACCCCGCTTGCGCCCGCATTCCCGCTCGCTCCGCAAATGGTTTGTTTCGGCGTACAGGTTCAGCAGTGTGCCAAAGCCAATATTCCCCACCTTCTATACAATCCTCAAATACAGTAGGCTGATAAGGACCAGTCAGCTGGGACTCGCGTCAAACTAGGGTCAAACAGATTTTTGACAAAATGGGTTCCGCCGTTAGGAAATCTCGGCCCTGGCATAAAGCTTAGGATTCGATAACCGGAAATGAGGGAAAGACGTGTCCGCCCTATTACCTGTGAGCAGGCTTACGGGATGACCCTCCCTCTGGGGGACCTCCATGCCACTAGATACGTGGGCCACTATAGGGGCCAGGCCGAACACCCTGGTAAACCCGCCGGCGGCCTGCTAAGCTAAGCGGTTCCTGTCGGTCTGACCAGAGTCCACCGGGGAATCGTGTAAGCCGGGGTTGTCCGGGCACCACAGTGAGTATTGAGCGTGGTGCAGCTGGGATCCCTTAGGGCCAGAACTGGTCCTAGTACAATATACATTGTAAACACCTTAAAAAACGACACTCCAAAATTCATGGCTTAAGTGTACGAAACATAAACGACTATTATCTAATGCTAAAATAATTCGATTTTTGTGACGCCCCAAGTAACCGTGAGGGGCGGTACGGACCATTGTTTAGGCGAAGACTAGGCTTAGTATATCGATAACAGCATGGTCTAGTTTCATTTCCGCCCTTAAGGGTTACTTGGCCTTTGTTGCTGTAAAAAGTTGTCGTATGGAGACATCTCTATTTAGATATTTTTTGCCCGGAAAAATACCTAAAACTGTTGTTCCAATGCATACAAAATTGATCATTTTGCCCTCTGTCGATTAAGCATTGAATTTAGAGCTTTAGGAGAGAACCCTGAGGCAGTACGAACCGTTCAAATGGGAAAATCCAAAATGATAAGCCCCAGCCCATAGCCATATATATCAGCATGTATTAATTGTAACACGACACCTGCCACCCCAAACCCACAGCTCTAGCTGGTCCCTCACCTAACGATACATCAAATCGTTTCTACCACAAGCTGGTTCAAAATCAGCTTTTAAGCAACCAGAAGAAATCTAAAAAGGTAAAGAATAGTGGACATAATGCCATAAATGCAACGAAGTTGGCGGTACACACACAAGCATATACCACTCATACTGACACTGCTGTTCGATCAGCTCGTGTTCATACAAAAATCTTTTAAGTTAAATTTAATTAAATAACCGGGCGAAGATAGTATAGACAATGAAATTCTGTATATCTAGCGAACTTAAAAAACAAAATCACTAGGCTGCGATAGCAACAAACAAAAATTAATTTATATAGGGTCAAGACTGCGGAAATACTGCGAAAAAATTGTAGTCCAATCAGAACCAGATGTATGACAAGATACCGCCCATCGATAGTGCCCTAATCCAAATGTTGATAAAGCAAGGCCCTCACTTACAAGATTAGTAAATAGTATTCGTAGTAATGCATCATTTACCTTAAGATGTGCGCATCTAGGGCCGGATTCTGTCATAGAGCCAATTCCGGCTCGTGACAAAACGCACAGCCACATCCGGAACTTCATAAATACAATAAATAGCTAAACTATGCTAGTAAGTTTGTGTGGGTCGGGAGTGGCTATGTGTTAGAGTTTGATAGCCTGGACGGGCTACTGAAATAATATTTATTACATTCAGTTTAGCAGGTTGTGTTACATGGGAAATATTTAGCTCTAGGTCTAAAAAAGACAAAATTAGTAGTAATTAAAAGCAATGCGCATAAATTCAGGCAAAATAAATACTTAAAAATCGTTAATTTGAAAATTTTTGTTTAAAAGCCTTTTACAAGACAACCTAGTAGCTATGCAAAACATCTTTTTCATGTATGAAAATTATGCTATTGTAAACTGAAAGGATGTTTTACGAATATATGACCATAACTATCATCAATTTAAATTTAGCGATTTTTCATTGTCGTCATATATTTCTGGCTTTTAGAGCCGATTCCGGCCCTTGTGACAATTTATCAAGCTTGCTTTACTATTAGCTAAATATATTTGTAGGGCCTCGCTTGGCCCAAAAAATGTTACACTGGTTCACCGCGGCTAGGCAAGCATAGCTCTAGAGCCGCGGCAGACCGCAACATAATCTGGCCCTGCCTCTTAAGGTAAACGATGCATAAGTTAAAAGCATGTAATCTGGTTCCACACCACGAGACACCGCTGGTTAAAAGTTCAAGCGAACGTAATATCTTTAGTTTTGTACCTAGGAGACTCAAGTCGTAGCTGCTGCTGTTTCAGCTTTCCTGTTTAGCACAATGCCAGAAACTTAGAAAACCGTGTCAAAATCATATTTCCAAAAAAATATATAAAAACACAACCCACACATTTTCTAAAAACAATACGTTTTGTTTTCTAAATTTCACGTCAAAATTAGGAGCAAAAAGTATCGTTTTCAAGCCGAAATCATGGAACGTGCTAATGGATGCTATTGATATCGGTGACATTGTAAACAGGCAGTCTCCGAAGTAGTAATTACTAATTCTCAAAGAGCACACAAAATGAAGGAATACATACGCCTCAAAATCGTGGTTCCAATATATATAACAAAACCCACTCGACAATCTTAAAACTAATGAGATTTGTTGAAATTCGACAGCTTAGAAATTCTTGTTAGCAAACACATGCTGACGCTCCGAGGACTTATGGGTAGCCAGGAGCGGGGGTCATCTCGGAGGGGTAGAGGTCCGAAGTCTTCGTGGGATGTTGAAAATAGTTGACTCCGCCCGACGACCCATTTTACCTAGTTTTTGAAAAATATTCTAAAAAATTTTCCGTGCTCCTTGGATGCGGGAGTCCGAAGCCTCGAGGGTAGCCCACACAGAAGGCCTGCTTCGCCATGTACAGTGGTGACCGATGCTATAATTGATGTTAGTGAAACATTCCACAGAAATAATTACAAATCCCTTAAGAGCTTACAAAAAATGAACATTCAACTGTTATTGGAATTCGTAAAAATGTCGAAAAATCGCTGTCAGACATGGGAAAAGTCCTATAAACTTTCAGTGTATTTTTAAACATTTTTTCACATGTTGGATTGCTGAAAAATTCAGAACTTTTAAGCAGAAATCAACTATTATACGTGTTCGAATGAAATTGCGTTCATTTCTGATGAAGGCTGTAAGAATTCAATATCAAAAAGTTACAATCAACAGTTTCGATCTTATGAATACATGCGTCATATAACTCTCGACTATAAAGGCTCTACGAAGAACTAAGCCAACTATTCCAGTAAAATCGCTTAAGGAGGAACTGGGAGTTGACGGAACAGAAAAATTTCTCAAATGGCAACTTTAAACGTTGTGCGGCGAATCGATTGAATTCAGGAAATATATATATACATATAGTAACTAAAAATTCATGTGATATGGGCTGCCTGGAAGCGTAGGGCTACGACCTGTTTACCGAAGAGGACATACGTACTGTGGCTGTCATCTTTCGTACATTTGACTTAGCTATATGATATATGCAAATTATACAGTTAGAAACATTATCTTAATGCACGCACGACTTTAAAACTTTCGAGACAATTACAGTTGATCACTTAGCTATATTTTAAATTGTACAGTCATTATAACGCACAGGTGGGCTACAGCTATATGAATATATTACAACAGCAGTTTAAAACGATTGACTAGATGTAATGGTTTCACAACATATTAGCGACAGTAAAAACAATTAGAAAATATCTTTTAGCATACCGGTGGACCATATTGTCTGAACTAGCGCGGTGATATAAAAAATATTTCGTATTAAAACCATAGCCCTAAGGTGGGAATTAATAGGTCTACGGTGCTTTAAATAACGCTGTGTCATGTCTACATACTTTTGTACTATTATCCCTATTTCTTCTAGTGGGAATTAATAGGTCTACGGTGCTTTAAATAAAGTTGTGTCATGTCTACATACTTTTGTACTATTATCCCTATTACTTCTAGTGGGAATTAATAGGTCTACGGTTCTTTAAATAAAGTTGTGTCATGTCTACATACTTTTGTACTATTATCCCTATTTCTTCTAGTGGGAATTAATAGGTCTACGGTGCTTTAAATAAAGTTGTCATGTCTACTACATTTGTACTATTATCCCTATTTCTTCTAGTACGAATTAATAGGTCTACGGTGCTTTAAATAAAGTTGTGTCATGTCTACATACTTTTGTACTATTATCCCTATTTCTTCTAATATACTGTTGCGTAATTTCTCAAGCATCATTGATATTTTGAAGTGTACTACAATGTTAAAAGCTTCACAATTCTGACCTGCCGTTACACCGCCTGGATTGAACCTTAACGAAATTATTAATATTATTTGTGCTACATATGACAATCGTTTGGAATTGGAGACGTAAGATGACCGCTGATCAGCGAACGCGTGATATCTGAACTCAAAATGAGCAATAAAATATTTCGTGTATAGCCAACACCGAAAAATATAACACCAGAGATTTTTTTGTTAAAATCTGTTTTGTTTAAGTTATGACAAGTTGTCGGTAATGTTGGGCACTGGCCGAACGGCTGACAACAATTTCTCTGAAGCACAGGTCGGTACCCAACGATTGTAGCAATTAACTCAACTGAGAATTTATTTAAAACATCTGACCGACACAAAACTTAATGGCCCGCTGTGAGTGGCTGGTTTTTCTTACTAACTATACCAGTATGCCCGCGGATTTAGGGAACTTGGATTTCCCAGACTTGCCTGAACTTTCAATATCATTTTCACTAAAATTCAACGACACAATAATCGTCAGTTTTGATTCTATTATCTTATTAATACAAGGTTATTTATCAAGAACTAATTTTACTTGTCCTAGTATAAGCATGAATCACAAATCTCGCTTTAACGCGGTTGGACCGTTGCCGATATGAGTGTTCTTGATAACTGTGGGGCGTCAACCAAACTGTCCTGAGCTCATGATAAAATCAGCACCCAATCTTTTACGTTACTCCGGGTGATTCTAAAATTTCCTGAATATCTGCTGACCAGCATATTTGTTCATTTAACATCCTACAGTACTCGCCAAAAATGATCGTTGCATTTCGAGCGAGTGAGTCTTGAGCGAATCTCGAGCGAGCAACAGTCATTTTTGGAGGGTACTACATATCTGGGATTAAAATGATGTGAAAAATGGTCATATATTACATTTAAAAGAGTAGAGCATATGCAATATGTAGCAATAATTATAAAATATTACTGCCATAGTTTACCTCAAAATAGCAACCTGTGTACACAACTAGATAAATGATGACACAGAGGCCACTCGGATATTGGAACTTGTTCACTTCAAAACAAAATTGCATATTCCCTAGTCCATATTATGAGATGGTTCATTTCTACAGTACTCGTCAAAAATGTCGCTAGCTCACATCCCACTTGAAGGCAACCCGTTATTGCAATAGAACTGTTTTATAATACTTTCGGAATGTCGGGAGAGCCATTTGCTACGAAAGCTCAACACTCGCTTCCTAGAAAAGGGGCAGTCATTTTTGACCAATACTAATTTCACTTTCCTTTCGTTCGTTCCTTGGTCATTAAATTAAGGTAATAAATATACCAAGTTATAGCTACGGTACGCATATTGATCTTCCGTTTCGTGGTAGCACAGAAGCAACAGTAGCAGTGGTTACAGAAACACAAGCAGTGAGCGAACTCGCACATATTTTACAGGTGGGTACCCTGGAGCAAAGCGACCTAAGTGTCTTCCCATAAAGATTATGTGCACAGACGGGCTCGATGGTGCTGCCTCATTATCGTGATAGCTGTGCCTCTGACCATTGTGCACGACCGATACTTGTATTGTTTAACCGTAAAGACAGAAACAGAAAATGAAACCCAGCCATATTCATCGCCACGTAAATCCCCTTGAACCATTTTTCCAGTCCACATCAGGCACCATGATCATTTAAGCACTTATGTTAATTAGCTTTCACGGGTATTGTTCCAACCGTCTCTTGACTTTCTGGTTCTAGCCTAATCAGACGATTACTATGCTCAACCAATTCAGCCACTGACACACGTCCGCGTTGATTGATAAATTTTGCTAGAGCCTCAAGCTCTTCGTGCGTTACGTAAATAAACTTTCCGCGGTCATCAATTAAACCTGTGAGCGTCCTGTCTTCCATTAGAGTTTGCAGACGCGATACTGCATCTTCACTTCGCATCTTGAAATGACCCGCCAGTTCGTCGATATGAACAACCTGAAACTAGAAATGATCAACACTTACCCGGACAAACAAAAATAGTATCTCGCGTGCGCTGATGAAACGGAGCGAGTGAGGTTTCATTTTTAAGTTAACATTTTGTGTAATCACCTGCAACATGTTGCATATGCTGTATATACCACCCTAAAACCAAACTGAAACCTTAAACCCACTGAAACACCAAAAACCCGTCGATTCTAAACAGCTCAAAAACAATAATTGACAACGCATCCAAGTATTTCTTCTGGTCTCCAGATAACCAAACCATTGAACTCAGCATACCGAAAAACCTCTATATAGGCCATTTTTACCCCATGTAACAAAATACGGAAGGCCGACTATATTCAGGAAATCAGTTTTATTGACCCTACACAGAATAAAAACGTCTGAAATGACAAGATATCCGTGCTGGACTCTAGATAACCAAATCATTATTCAGCCTACCGAAAAACCTATACAAACAATTCTCGATGCCTAGTGCGCAAAAGTAGCTGAACAACTGAAGACAGAATGTATTCTAGAAATTGGGTTCACTGAACCTAAATCACCTGAAAACACATGAATAGGCATGAAATATGATCGATGGGCTCAATACAAATACATCACTGTATTCAGCGCTATAAATGCATTTATATAGTCCATTCGCGATACCCTGCACGCAATACATAATAAGACAAATGAAAACACAATGCATTTTAGAAATCAGGTTCGTTGACTGTAAAACACTTGAAAAGCCGTGAAAAGGTATAGCATAGTCAAGTTGGACTCTTCAACTTTTGCTATCGAACAAAAAAATTTTACCGAAATCCATCCGTTCAAAGATGAGTTATGAATGACAGTGACAGGCAAAAAAAATTTCGCGGTTTCCCCATGGCGCTTTTAGTGGAAACTCCGCTCGTTCCGGTTCAAATATAGAAATAACACAAACATCACAGACAAGAACACCCTGATTTCGCATAATTAACACCAGCACTGCATACATAATACGAGAGCTATAACCACATGCTGCATTCTCGCTACTGGAAGACAACCCGGCCAAAACAGCCTCATATCCTTGGGAAATGTCGCCGGAATTTCACGTCGTTCCGGCTAATCCTGTATCTATAGCGCTGTCAGTATAATACACTATTAACTATATCGATATTGCAGAACGTAGGTACATCTACGCCTTTTACATGCACAGCCAACCAGCTCTCGATAGCATACGTCGATAAGCTATATGTGGATATTACACAATATCGCACAAGTTAGAACAAAACTAACACCTGCAGTAAGTTTCCCATGCCCGAAAATCCCCAAATACAAGCTGTCAGCCTCTCAGGACGTCATAATAAATTTAGGAATTTTGGGTCGAGGAATCATGGGAACGCCATACTCCCGTACATATAGAACCATATGTAACACAGCAAAACCAACATCGGCAATGAGTTTTCCACGCCCAAAAACCCTAAGCGAAACTTTTCAGCCGCCCAGGACTTCAAAAAAATTTATTTTCGAAATTTTAGTCGAGGAGCGATGGAGCCATTATACCCCCGTACCTCTAACCCCATAACACCAGAACCGGAATCTTAATGGAGAAACAAAAATGCACATCGTCAATTATCATTTTACTATAAAATAAAAGCAACCAGAAAAAAATTCCAAAGTTAAGATGAAAATAACGTTGCTTCCGTGAAGAGTACTAAAATGGGGTATAGTGGGTCAAAAAACCAACTTTTGATCGCTGACCCCGGAAGCAGACCCCAAATAAAAAAAAACGATCGGGCATGTACACGGTAAATCTACTATGCCGGTTCGAATGAGCAAAAGATCATGAAAATAGCTTAATTTGTTCCCGAGTTATGGCCAATCATACACACACAGAGAGAATTTAAAATCTTTCACCCCTGAACACACAATCTCCACTACGTTCTGATTATATAAAAATTTATTCGATCGTTTAGATTGTCTTTGGAGCTAAAATAGTTCACAAATTGCTACGTAAAGTCACGATCAGAAATAAAGGCAAATAATTCGCAGGTCGTTCACGTAAAATTCGCGAATATCAATTGAACAGCTATTAATTTTTTTTCTGAGCGTGACTGCATAACATTTAGTGATATACCGTTTTACTCGCGCAAAGGCATTGTGCCACACACCTTTCCATACAATTTATATACCTGAAATTAGCAAAGTTTAGCTAATTTCGCGCACCTGACATGGCAACTGCTTTCCACTCAGAATGAAATACTATGTCACAGCTATATACTAAAACAACAATTTTAGAATGATTGAAAGCTGCTAAAACATTAATAATTTGCAACTAAATCAAACAAAACAGCTTAATTAATACGATCAATCAAAAGGAAAAACGTTTGGTTTAATAAATAGAGTGAGGCCAGACACCGGATAATTTGACGTCCCAAACTAAAACGAACTTAAATGAAACTATAAAAATGCGGGCACAAATTGTAGTAGTCCTTGAATAATACAATAATAAGTGTTGACTCGCTTTCAAACATTTAAAAAACGTAGCAATCACACCGGCCCACCAAATACTTCTCAAGAAAGTTGTAGTCGAGCATTTAATTGGAATGTACTGTTTAACTAACCATCCAGAAATTAAATATCTCAAGTGTTGATACATTAGCGGCAAGCGGTGCTGCACAGATCGCACGAAACAAGTTATAGATCCATGCGCTCATAACATTCCTCCACCAAAACAAAGCACAGCATACAACAATAGCATGGCCTGACACTCAATGCTGACCTTGGTTTGCCTTATGTAACCGATGAATTCTTGCAACAGATTCGCAGCTTCTAGCGATCCGTCTTCGTCGAAACCCTCTTCTTCAACGCAAAACGTAGCTTTCATTTTCAAATATTCCTCGTGTTCTTGACGCTCTTTTTCTTCTCTGGCCTATTATAGTCAGCAATACAGGTTCAAAGAGTATGCTGGAATCTATCTGACTGATAGCCAACCCATTAAGGAAATGTTTAGGACAACCATTCTGACGACGACCATGCCGATAAAAATGGTACCGGTTTACTTTCGCCTATTACGATGAATTATGTACCATGAACAAGGTGCGCGAAAAATATAGGGTGATGGAATTGTTGAAATGGAGCGAGCGAAGCGAGCAAAGTAAGTTGTACTCAAATAGCTTTGTTCCCGGAAAAATTTTTTGTCCGTCTGTGGTAATTATAAATCATCACTGGATGGATATATCCACAAATTTTTTTATTTGATCACAAATTCAGTCTATTTATCATTAGCCTTTCCGCCGAACTAAATCCGGCTAAATCCGACGAACACGTCTTCTGGGTTAAAATGGGCACCAAATGGGTCAGGGGCCACTTCAAATTTGGCCATCCAGGAATCTATCTTTCACGACCTATATCTCGAAATAGAGGCTTCACAGCGAAAAACGACCACCACCATGCATTCTCCTCTCATCGACAGCTACAACTTGCTGCCACAACTGCCGTTTTCGAGCTGTGAGCCAAAGTTAAAAAATACCCAAAAAAGTGATAATGTTAAAATTATTAAAAAGCAATTTTTTTGCTTGTTGGTGATGAACTATGGGATTAAAAGGTTATTCAAAACATTAAAAAAGTTGTTCTTCACCGGACGGATGGATTTTCACAAATATTTATCTGATAACAAATTCAGCCTATTTGTGCCTTTACATTAGACGCTTAACCCAAAACCATATCTTAAGAGTAAACATGGCCCCATAGGAATCAATGGTCACAATTTTTGAATTTTAACCATAACGCGTACCTATTTTTCGCGACCTATGTCTCGAGATAAAGGCTTCTCACAGAAAAACGGAGACCCTACGCGTAATCCTACCATCGAGAGCTACAGCTCTGCTGTTATGCATTCTTATCTGAGCTGCCGTTTTCGAGCAGTGAGCTAAGGTTTAAAAATACTCATAAAAAGTGAAAATTTCAAAAATGTTACAGTTTTTTGCTTGTTGGGGTGAACTGTGGGATTATGATATTTAACCCGTTAAACAAGTTGGTTCCATTGTTTTAACACCGTATTGGCTGTGCTATTAAACCTGCGGAGCGATGCCGGAGAAACATTTTGTGAATCTTGGCACAAAAGTGCAATTTCACCACTTTTCCAACATAGATGTATATAGGTCAATCGAACGTGTCTATTGGTAGTCGGGATTGCTAAATACGATAAAAGCAATTATATTTGCCTGGTATGCATCAAATAGGACAGCTATTAGGGGCCCTACTACGCAAAAATCATTTCAAAATATAATTTTTCCTAAAATTTGTGATTTATATGTTTTTGTCCTTTTGGTCATTGGAAGAAATGACGAGTTTTTCGGATTGTTATACCACTAACATGACCGTAGCATTATTATTTAAATACTGCCTGTATGATTGCTATAGCGGGGCTTTTGGCGGGCTTAGGGGTCTGAATTTGGAACGACAAAATCGTCAATACGGGCAAAGTAACCACACTCGAGATACTAGTTTATTTGTTTTTGTGAATTTAGTTATTTTGGCCTATTCAAACCCTTTTCAGCTGAAACATGACAACGGTTAAGATGAACCATAATGCCATAACATCACTTACTGTGCTGTTGCCCACATATTAATTTAAATTGTATTATGTTATCAGTAGTGACGGTAAAAAATCTCTCAACTCAACCTCTAAGCATTTGTACTACATAATAATTTGCACTCCCCAGTCCCAATCGGAAATATTACAAAATTATTTACTATCAGCACTAATAATGTAACTGACGAAACGCGAAACACATATTATATTACATTAAAAACTGTTTACCAGAGATCCTTAAACGAAACCATGAAGTTTGTGCGCGATGAAACTGTGTCTGTGTGTATACATTATGCTTTGTAAAATTAAGCGAACTGAGCATTGGCAAATTCACCATTATCATTTTTTAACCTTTATGATTAACCATTTTGAACAGTTCTACAATTCAAAGCACCTACCGCCTTTTCAGCAGCCTCTTGTCGTTCTTCTTCTAATCGCTCCTTCTCGTCGGCTTCGCGTTGCTTCGCTTCGCGTTCTGCATCGCGTTTACGACGCTCCGCCCGTTCTTGCTCTTCCTGAAATTCAAATATTTGATAAATATTGCAATAAGGATAGCCTATACGGGAGTTTAGGTTAATAATGGCAGTGAAAGCAATATTTGCTCTTATTGGACAACAAATATCGAAAGGCACTTTACAAAGGGCAGTTTGTAAAGGTCTCAAGTTTGATAAAGAAAAGGCATATGAGACATGACATCAATGTTCTCTTTAATGCTGTAAATGGAATAACGAGTAGAACGAAAAAATTTCATGGAAAGCACATTACTATATTTCAAAAGCAGCAAATTCAAGATATCCTGATAACAGACTTACCAAGACAAAGTCTGAATAATCCACCTAAGATTTCATACGGTTCAACAAGTATACACATATGTTTGCAGAGAACCAGAGACCGATGTTAGGAAGATAGAATTTCGCTCGTATTATCTTTTATAACGAAGGCAATGCCACGTGTTGTCTAGGCGGAAGGAATAGATATCGATTGGTCATAAAGTAATTAAGATACGCTATGAAATCTGGAAAATCTGAAATTAAACGAATAAGATTAAATGCAAAATTATCAAGTCGAAGGGCCCACTAGTCCACAATTGTCCAAGGCGCCTTCCTCCGAATAAGATGAACACGACGAAACGCGCTTTCAATCATATGATGGAACCGGGCATCATGCGACCATGATCGAGCTGTTTCTCATCGCCACTACATATGGTTCCCAAAAGAAAAGGCATTGAAGGCCTGGCGAAGATTACCGGCGCTAAAAATACCCCATCTATAGCATTGTCAATAGCCGGGAACTCAATCTTATCGAAGGTGGATTTGGTGCAAGCATATAATCAGATTCGGGGGCCCGAAGATGTTCTGAAAACAGCAATTGCGCTTCCTTCGAATAGTTCAAGTATGCCCGGATGCCTTTTGGTCTGCTTAACACAGCTCAGACATTCCAGTGGTTCATAGATCAAGCCATTCGTGGATTTTATTTCTGCTGTGCCTATTCGGACGACATCCTCGTCGCAAGTACTTAGGTCCATTTTAAACTTTGGCTGGCTTCGCACTTCATATGAGAGGCGTCAGCGGCAATGTAATCTCGGCGCACTTCGGTATCAAGCGATGGTAAAAAAATTAAGCATCTCAAGAAACTGTTGTAGCTTCTTGACGGTGCTGGGCGCGAAAAACCCCGTATGGTTTGTACTTTTGATTCTAAATGGCGGATACCCCTGGAATCTATTCGATGCCCCAGGAATTCCAGTAATGAAACTACAAATTCACTCTTGTTGGCGTTTATGGACAATCAGAAATCATCTCGGCGTTGGAATAGCACCTGAAGTGATGATCCTCGGTGGAGGTACTTGCAATCTACTCGGAAATTTGCCATTTCGAAAACGACGTTCCCATGTACTGACGGACAATGAGCCTTTAACATTTGCGCCTTCCACGCAGTCGAACCGTCAATCACCGCGGAATGTTCGACATCCCTCATTCGTGGCATAATTTACTGATGACATTGGGGGGTCCACCTCCATGGGAGGTAAACTACATTTAACTGGTCATAGTTTATATCCCCACAAGTTCCCCTTGGCACCCGGACTGACCGCCGGCGCTAACGGACCAATAACATATAAGCCCATATATTATTCTTATATTTTATATATTCTTATATATTTATATAAACATATCTTCTCTTTTGTCAACCTTACTTTTATGGTAGTCTATAACAATATATATGGAGTACAATGATAATAGTCAAGAGTATGGTGATGGTAGAGGTTCGGGACGAGGCTTCCCCATCCCCTCAACTGGCTACCTGCCCTGAAACACGACGACGGCAACAGCAACTGCAACAACCGCCATCGCACCTCCAACGACGATAACATCAACAACAACAATCACAACGCACGAAGGAAGCACAATGAGCGACCAAGAAGAACCGGGTGGGTCAGTGGCGACCACCACATTTAGCACGGGCCTCACCCCCGAGTACGAAGCCATGAACGTCAGCTCCGGCCGGAATCGAACATCCTCTCTTCTCCGCTTTGATGAACGTTACTTCTGTAGACGTGCGATGGATTTGCATGCGATTTGTATGAATGCACAGCCAACCGGAGTACGACCTGAAATTTCGGGGTGGGGGACGAAAACGGTTGGTATGTCACTCAAAACCGCGCTAATAGATTAAAAAGAAGGAAGCGGCACGAGTTATCTGGCTCGCAGAGGCGAAGTTGCAAGAAGTTGCCCATCCCGCTACTAAGAACACACTTGAGAACCCATTACGAATGACTATCTACACTGATGAACAGGTCCCTGGCCCGTCGAACAAACGACCTCAACGTGACACGACCGCATCCGGTGCACAGTCTTATGCGAACGCCGCGTCCAAAGGGCCCAGAAACTCCACGGAAACGACATGCGTGGAGCTGCGCAAGAAAGTCTCCAGCTACAAGGATGCTGTGGCAGTACTCAAACAACTGTTCGTCCTAGTTGAAGACAACCTTCCCGGAAGTTCATAGAGGATGAACTAGAGCTGGTCCGTGACAGCGTCATGGAGGCCATGCAGAACATCGACGATAAGACTGCGGCCAAACTGCATATGGAAGAATCTGGACTCCACCAGGACTACATCCAGATCAGAGTGGGGGACGATTTCACCTTCATTTGGTTGAAGGACATCATCCAGAAAACAAATCTTGATGGCTGCAGCCCTCTGATCGCGTTGACGCACCAAGAGTTAAACATGTTAATGGTGGAGTATTATTTGTCCCTGCCAAAAAGAACCCGTCATTCAACCTGGAGCGGCTGCAAACGGAGCTTCGCCGTCGGAACTCATTACTGGGTACATCTGTTTGGGGACACGTCTTCAATAGAACACAGAAGCAGGGAACCGTTGTTGGATTCCGCATCCCGCGATCCTCCCTGTCTGCGGTTGCTGCACTGGAGTTTAGACCCTATTGCGAACTCACAGGGCTTCTCTTTTGGAAGCGCCGAGTCAGCCAGTGAGGGGGTCCATCACGACAACAAATACTACATAATTGTAAGTATGTAAATACGTGTTAAATAACGTAATTTGTACAATATATATTAGATGTATGATATATAATGATGGATGACGAAATATGCGCCATAATGCAGATTAATTTGCAACCTTGCAAGGAAGCTTGTTATGAACTAAATAAACGATTAATCGCTTATGGACCCACTCTTGTACTGACACAACAGTCGTATGTGCACAAGGGTAAGACATCGATTATTTCTAATAAAAACTATTCCGTTTATGGGGCAACTGGCCCATACCAGACAGCTATTATGATTTCTAAGAATATAGACTACTTATTTATTAATGAGGTATTTGATATGGACTGTACCGCAATACGCACGCGACTTGCTGGTGCCGCTGGTGTGGAGGTTGTCATATCGTCTGTTTACCTTCCCTATGACGAGGTTAACCTGCCTCCAACAGAGCAGCTTTCTCGTCTCGTGCATTACTGCAGGATACATAAGATTTCGCTTCTGATGGAGTGTGATTCCAATGCTAATCACACACTCTGGCACAGCACTGATGATAATGTCAGGGGTAAAGCACTCCTGGACTTTATTATTAACAATGATCTCACGATCTTGAATCTCGGAAACACCCAGAAATTCATACACCGAGTTACAGCGGAGGTCATCGACCTCACGTTGTGTTCACTAGAGATTAGTGACCTAATCAGAAATTGGAGCTTAACACTACTTGCCTCTCATTCAGATCATCGCGACAACGTATGTTAGATTGGGTGAGACCTTGAACCACACTCTCAATTCTGATGAAACGAATATCAGAACCATTAAGGAACTATCATTCTGTTCAAAGTTAAAGAAAAACCTGGGAAATGACCCACCCAGGATAAGCAATACATATGACCTTGAAACTGAGGTAACGTGCCTGTACACTGCCATATCTGAGGCATCATCAGGATCATGTAGGTTCAAAAAAATGATAGTACGAAACCACGTTGGTAGAGCCCTAACATTGAAACTCTTCGTGCTGGATCTTTACGTCTCTTTCGTACAGCAACAAGATTCGAGAAACCGGGAGACCGGGAACGACGTAAGAATACCTTGAGAGAATATAAGTCGGCCATTAAAAGAGCCAAGATCGCTAGCTGGAGGGTCTTCTGTTCCGATGTTAACGGATGCAAGGAGACCTCACGGCTTAAGAAGATGGTTTCGAATACGGGAAGTCATAAAATAGTAACTCTAGTCGCCGTAGGAGGGAACTACACGAGTAATGAAAACGAAACACTTAAGCTACTTGTATCGGCTCACTTCCCTGGTTCGATCAACACAGGTGACCACGTTCTGGCCGATGGATGTTTCAAATGTTTCAGCACGGACATAACAGTCTGCAACAAAATCTTTATCAAGGAAAATATTAAATGGGCAATATCTACTTTTGTATCATATAAGTCACCTGGTTTGGATGGAGTCTATCCAATACATCTCCAGCTAGGTTGTGACCTAATAATTGAAAAACTCATAAGTATCTTTTCAGCCTCTCTAGGCAGTGGATTCATACATCATGCCTGGAGGATAGCGAAAGTAGTGTTCATCCCAAAACCGGGGAAAGATAGGTATGACATTCCGAAATCATTCAGACCTATCTAAGTCTCATCCTACGTCCTGAAGACGATGGAGAGCCTGATTGACAGATATTTGCGAAAAGGCGAAGAAGTGGTCACTAAGCGTCATCCGAAGCAGCATGCCTATCTTTACTGCAAATCCATTACCAGGGCTTTGCATGAGCTGGTTGGCACCGTCGAAGACAAAATCTACAGTGGCAGGATAGTTCTTGGATGCTTCCTTGATATACGTGGAGCTTTTGATAACACGAATATATCCTCGCTCGTTAAAGCGTTTAGAAAATTTAGGTTATCGAAAATAGTAAGCAACTGGCTCAGAAATTTACTTCTAAGCAGGAAAGCCACTGCCAAGCTGGGCGGAACATCCGTCACAGTCAATGTGAGGACAGGAAGCCCTTAAGGTGGCGTTCTTTCATTTTTGCCTTGGTGCATGATGTAGGCAGCCTCCTTGTTGAATTTAATGTAAAAAAACTCATGCACAGGCATACTCAGATGATGTTGCAATATTATGTAATGGGCCAAATGTATCATCGACCAAGCATCTGATGATCTCAGCCCTCAAGAAGGTTAGCCGATGGTGTCTTAAAAAAGGGCTAAACTTGAACGCTGGAAAATGTGGACTTGTTCTGTTCTACAACAGCCGCACAGTACCAGATTTACGTGGTCTGTTATTTGGAGGGAAACAAATCTCCTTAGTCACAGAAATAAAGTAGCTTGGGGTTATGATTGACCCCAAACTCAGTTGGAAGTCTCATTGACTTTATTGTGGCGAAGGCAAACAAAGCCACCGTGACATGCAGAAGCTGTGTTGGGAAGTCATGGGGCCTAAAGCCCAGTTCTCAACTATGGCTTAACGACGCGGTTTTTCTGCCTATACTTCATTATGGGGTTTTAGTATAGTGGCACGAACTCCAAATAGGTTTCTTTGTAAAGAAATTGAACGAGGTGACGCGACTGAGTTTGCTCATGACAACTGGGGCAATGCGATCTACCCCAACCATGGGTTTACAAACAGTGTTATGCGCTCCACCTTCCAAGATATAGCTATTACAGAGGGCCATGCTCTGCTACCATAAGTCACTGGAATATGGGTTTCCGCAACTACAATAGAGGACATTTAAACGTGGATCACCTGGTGCAGTTGCTACCAAGTATTCAGTTAACATGCGATCGCATGGCTAAAGAATTGGTTGATGCACCAATATGGGAACTCATCATACCAAAACATGAAGAGTCGGCTATGACCTCACACACTGAAGAAAACAACACCATCAATTGCTGCACAGATGGTACTAGATTGGAACTGCCCAGCAGGCCACATGTCGGTGCTGGCATATTCATAGAAAACATGTTAAAAGCATTCCTGTACACTTGGTAGTGCTGGGTCAGTGTTTCAGGCGGAAATCTATGCTATCATGGACTGTTCTTCCATGCTACAACAGAACAATTTGAGGAACAAATCTAAATGTATCAATTCACACAGCCAGGCGGCAATTCATGCAATTTCAGGTAGACACGTACGCTCCACACTAGTATTTGACTGCATCAACAGTCTTAGGTCACTATGTCAGAACAACAGCGTCATGTTAAGATGGATTCCTGGTCATAAAGGATATATAGGAAATGAGATTGCAGACGAACTGGCAAAGCAGGGATCAATGAAGAAATATATCGGGCCAAAACCCATACTTCCTATCCCAGCCAACAATGTTCATTTTGAAAGCAGGAAATGGGCACTCTCGTCCCTTCAGGGATTACGGGAAACAGCAAAAGTATGTAGACAGACTAAACTCTTTCTGCTGATGTTATATCTTAAAAAGCTGAATAAGATAAGGCTGAGGTGGACTGTAAGCGTGATTACAGGCCATAACATATTGAATTATCACATGTACAATCTGAAATTGACAGATACTCAGCAATGCAGCATATTTAATGAGAGGGATACCGCAGAACATCTGATGCTGCGTTGCCCGGGCGAGGAGCAACTGCGATCAAAAATTTATGGAAATAATAGAATAGAATTCGAGCGCATCAACTCTGGGGGGATTATGAAGATAGTCAGGTTTTCGACGGAAAGTCGGAGACTTAAGCGAAGTTGTTCTGAACGAGATGGTGCAACGGACACTTCTTTTATAGTCTAAACACAGGTCGGGCAGTCTCTTGCTTGAGTCAATTTTCTGTCAATCTATCTATCTACCGATGACATTCGACACAGTGAAACTCAAAACAAGGCCGCCGACGCCTTCTCCCAGATCAACATTGCGGTTCAAGAAATCTATTACGGGAAACTAGCAGAACCACAACAAGCCAACAAACAATGTAAGTCAAACCCGCAGACGACCTCGTTGCCAGTGTGTCCGTTCAAGTGGCTGAACGACTGGTTCTATGCGAAGTTTGAACGGGGTCACAGCGACTATATCTGCCACCGGAATTTCTACGAGTAGCATTCGACAGCCTACATTCCGTATCCCATCCGGATGTCCGAGCATCGCAAAGGTTACTGGTCGAACGATTCGTGTGGCCGGGGATAAAGGACGTCCGCCGCGGGGCCAAGTCATGCACGTCACTCCGACGGGCAAGTTCGATGGTTTTGGTCGAATCTTTCACGTCGACATCGTGGGTCCTCTTCCACCATCAAACGGACAAGTTTATTTGCTGACGATTGTGGACCCTTTCTCCCGCTGGACCGAAGCCCTTCCTATTCCCGATATCACAGGCGAACTGTCGCATAGGCTGTGATAGCTGGGCTATTTCAGGTAAAAGGTTGACCGGAGTATTCGAACCTACAGCGGCCCAGAGAGTGGTCACACAAAAACTCTTGGGCAGCAAAGTTGCAGATCTCGATAAGCTGATTCTGCATGGTGGTATTTTCGATCCGTCTTCTCAATTGGCGATGTGAAGCCTGTGCCGCGAGATATTTGTTGTGAAAAACTCGTACCCGTATGGCCATATTTGGCAAAGAACACTTTAAAAATCAGCTTTTTGAAATTTTGACCCCAAAGATAAGGTCGGAGCATATCGCGTTCAACTAAAGGGCATATCTTCATCACTTTTGCTATCGAATAAGAAATTTACGAAATCTATCACCCCGAATATGAGTTATGAATGACCGAACCGGACAGAAAAATAATTTTTCGTGACTTTCCCCCTAGCGCTCTCAGTGGAATCTCCGCTCACTCCGTTTCAATCATAGGTGCCCCAGGACCCTCGGGTTGGCGGTAGGGGCTGATGGTTTCGGCGAAGAGACGAGTAAAGTTTCGAAATGTTTAGGAAATCATAATATCCCTTTTTTGCTAATATTTTCCACGGCTTTCTCGAATCTTTGCTAATTTTCTCCTACTTTGATAAAAATTTCGAAAATTTGTGGTATGGTTATTTTTACGAAAATTTCTTCCGAATCTCCCAAAATTTACCGTGCGGGAAGACAGTTGACGTGGCCTAACGAATTGAGAAACCCCCATGCGCACCTTAAGTCATAAACTTTCCAATAATACAAGATTTTTAGGTCATGTGTTGCATAATGGATGCAATTGCATGCGGTGATTGCTCAAAAATAGAAGCCAACAAATCATTAATTTCGTCCCATATTTAACCTAAAGCCAGCGTTCGTCAATTTGAAATGTTTTCATGGCGACAGAAATTAAGACAAACTTACCGCTTCTCGATTTGCTCGCTTGTCAGCTTTCGCTTGAAGCTTGGCCAGCTTTTTCTTTCCCACGCCTTTCATTGACTCGTCGTTTAACAAGTCGTCGGTTTCGTCGTCTGGTACAAGTTCAACATCATCAGCGTCGCTAGCGTCTGAATCTAACAACGAAAAATACCCAACTGCTAAAATGTTAGACTAAATGAAATGAGACAAAATTCAAACCTGACAAGTCTAACAACGATGTAGTTAAAAATAATACTATGACCTTGTTAAAACGTGTGGATCATAAACATGTAGTTACTACCCAACAAATACCGATAGTACAATGCGCATCACGAATGTCAAACTTTATCATTATGTTCTTCAGATTTTGTATAGCATTTCGATCTATAAGAACTGCTTGTAAAGTCACACCAATCTCACACGAAGTAGGAGCCTTATTTGCTCTGTTAGACCTCTGAGATAGTTAAACAATACGATTTAGTGAGATCAATTATATAACCTATGCTTATGACTGACCGCTGCAGAATTTAAAATTAAAAAGGCTTATGGCATGAATATTTTAGCATTAAAATATAAACTTTTCCCATTTGCAATCATCTATATTTTAGTACACAACCAGTATCAGCCAGAAATTTCCGCCGTCTACTTGTTATTCTTCGCTGCTCGAATATGTTACAGTACAATTGCTTCAGCTTTGGCTTGCTTGTTCGCACTGTATGCACTTGCCTTCAATTTGTATGCTAGAGATGTTAAGAATGTGCTATTGGGCAATCGAAAACAGAACTAATTGAATTTTTGTATTGCAGTGAGACGAAATATATACCTTATCACAAATATTTTAACAGCTTTTGTGTTCCCGACGGGTGTGAAATTAGTTTCTTTCTGTGAGTAGCCGGAACCGAAACTTTAGTTTTTAAACGGAACCGGAACCTAGTCGTATAAATAAGGTGAAATAAAAGAAAGCAACACGGTTTCCAGGATAGTCTGTCTGAGTAGAGGTCTTCAAGAAATGTCTACATAGGTTTTCCGGCAGGCTGAATACGATGGGATGGTTTGGCTGTGTAGAGACCAGCACAAACACTTGATGAGTTGTCAGTTGTCAATGTCACTGGCAGTAGTTTACTAAATAATGTTGAAAACCGCTTATGACCAAAACTACAAAGTAGTCCATAGGCGTTAGTTTTAAAATTTTATGGTAAAAAAAGTTTTGTTGAAGACAGCGCAGCTTTATATAAACGGGAAAATTTATTTAAAATTTAAACACATAAAACTAGTATTTTGCGAGCGAGCGTGGTTTCGAATTTGAATTTTGAACAAGAGCTATAGGTTTACATGCAATATGGCAGTCGTTTTGACAGCTCATATTTATCACAGCAGCCGTTTTGAAGCTATGAACAAAAATTTTAATACAGCCTAAAATGAAAAGTTTCAAATTTTTGACTATGGGAGTTTATTTATTGTTTGCTGCGGATGACCAGTGTACTTATAAAATACTTAAATTGTTAAACATGCTGGAATGGTAAATTTAGAATTGTATTCCCCGTTGGTCTTATGTTAATCTGTCTAGGGTTAGTACTGAGGTCGATGAAAGTAATCTGGGCCTCAGAATACTTAATATTCAGCTGTTTTTAATTTCTTTCTTGTTAAGACGTTCTTGGCGAGTAGGAAAATGTTCAGTTTTTAAACATTGATCTTTTTAAAATATGTGTTGAACATACCTACCCGTCGGTGTTCCAGGTTCCTGCTACAGCACATTAAGCTCTTGCTCCGTTTCCCTTCGGTGTGTGAGCAACAAACTAGCGTGTATATAGCAGAAGACAGGTCATAATATATATTTTTAATGTCAATACGATTAAGCTCCAACTTTATACCTAACACAGTACTTGCACTGGAGGTGTTTCTAACCATAGTTGACAACGTAGGAAACAAATAATACATTCGCCACTTTCAACAAAATAACTGTTTAACGATGGTTACATTCGGTCATTTTTTCATCGAACGTGGTAATCGCAAATACAGTACAGCAAGTTCCAAAGACTAAATGAGTAATGATTGTGTCTTCAAAACTCTCAGGAACGACAGAAACAGCACTGCTCTTACAAATACTTACAGAATACCCTTAATTGGCATATAAAGCTGCCTATAAGAAAAATTTACACAACTTTTTTCAATCTGTAAGCTAAGACATTTCAATGAATAAACGTAAAAAACTAAAATATATCCAATTAATTGGTTAACAGAAATACGCAGTTCGATGCTAGCTGTGTGGTTTGAAACAAGATACCAGCACTAATGCCAGTATAACTAACCCAAACACGGTTGCGGTCAGCGGGAATCCTTGGCTCCGGACTGGACCTGCAATAATTGAATCTAGGCATTCACTTAAATCAAAAAATTTTCTGAATCATTGAACTCAACTGCCACTTAGTTACCATACAATGCATATTTGCTCAAATATGTTATAGTGCACAATTTCGCAAACCTGTTTGCATTTTCTTACCGTGTTGACGCCAGTTCCGGTTCTCTCGCGACTCATCATCATCGTTTTCGATCATGTGTCGCCTTCGTGTTGGAATGTTACGTCTTCGACCACCCACCACTAAAAATAATGCAGTCAAACAGCACCGTTACACTAATGTTCAATCTACAGCGTTAATCGGTGTCAATACACTACATATTATAGACTCCTTAAAATTAGTATTCACTTATTAGTTATCAAAGTAACGCTTTCAAATATAATAAATAAATATTTGCATAATGCATACACCACAGTTGTTTTTGCCAAAATCTGATTTCCGACGGTGCTTCGCACAATAGACAAAATGCTCAAAATATAGGATTTTATATACGCGTATGTGTTGATTCCACCACAATATGGGACAAACATTTAGTATATATTCAAAAATTTTAAAAGCGCCTTTGTAAAACTTCAAAACTGATTTCGAAAAATATAGGTTTCACAGGATTATGGTAGAAAATTTAGGATATATATATGACAATTGCAAAAATATGGGATTTGTTGGAATTACAGCGCTATCGCATGGGCTCTCTATTGGCTGAAAAATTTGCCAGCGGGCATGAACCGCCCCTCCTGGTTCTGAATCGGAGGCGTCCAATTTTGCCAAGAAGAAAACGGTTAAACACCGTGTCAGAAACACTGCCAAAACGGTTTCGATGGAGAGAAAAGGCGATTTTGAAGCAAATTTTGATAAAATTTGCGAAATTTTTGCCTTCAGAACGGAATTTCAGCACTAATTTTGATCAAATTTTATGTACTTTGGACCGATTGGAAACAAAAAATTTTCGAAGAGGCGGTGAACCGGGGAAGCCCAAAATTATGCCAGGAGGGCATGAACCTGGGGCACCTGTTCTGAACCATGGGGAACCGAAAAACGCCAAGCCCCCCAATTTGGAGAATCCAGTTCTAGAAATCAGGTTCCTAAGCCCCTAAGCCCAGTGAAAACGTCTGAAAAGGCATAAGACACTAGTGTTGGACTACAGGTAACCAAACCATTGTAATCAGCCTACCAGAAATGCTATATATATGTATACACTATTCTTGATGACCTGTACACAATACAAAAACAAACAACTAAAACAGATTATATTCTGAAATTCGGGATCATTTCGGGGTCATTCACCCTACACCCTCTGAAAATTCATGAAATATGAACGCTAGAGTCTAGACAACCAAATAATTGTATTGAACCTTCAGAACTACGTATATATAGACCATTTTTGATGCCTTGCACGTAATACAAGAACATACAAATAAAAACTCTCTACATTTTTGGAACCGCGTTCGTTGAACCCTGCTACACCATGAAAACATAAAGTCACAGTTGGACTTTAGATAGCAAAATTATCGTATTCAGAGCGCGTGCTAACCTAATAGGCACTCAATGTAAGGTAAAACTAGCAAAGACACGGCGAAATTTACAAAATCGTTATTTTGGCAAATAGTGGACAAACCATATTAGGGCCCACAACAGCCCAGGGAGTGGTCCCACAGAAAATTCGTGATCAGCAAAGCTGTACATCTCAATAAGACGATTCTCTAAGGGGTGTGAAGCACGAGTCGAAAATGTCGCAAATTTTTGTCATTTCAACAAATTTGTCGCAATCCATTCACCCGAAAATGAGTTATGAATGCCAGTGACAGACAAAAAAGAAATTTTCACTATTTTTCTAGCTTCCTCAGAGGGAACGCGCCTCACTCCGTTTCAATTACAATCGAAAACTGTAAAATAGAGACCGCAAACACCGTCTTCGAATTACTTTACCGCAAGCCGTGTCAGCGGCGCGCTAGTATCGGTTCTGAGGTCGTGAACTGATTTATGGCTGCTCTAAAGCAGAGGGAAGCCCCAAGATTTCGGCGATTCCCCAAATGAACCAACCTCTGGTATTTTGACATGACATGAAAAATTATCACCTTAACAAAAACGGTTATAATAAACCTTAATGCACTGATCCGCAATTTCCAAGCGGTAGAGTGGACTACCGAATTTGATGGGGGTAAGTTGGACATACACAAATATTGAAGATAAGTGGTTGGATAATCGCTATCGTTCAAAACTGCGATCCTTTCAAACTTTTCATAATGAGCTGCCCAATCTACCGCCTTCAAAATAGGGGTACAATGCGTTTAATCCCCACAACATGTGAGGCATAGGGCCAAAATATCACAGCGTGCATTGTGGCATTATGGGAAAAAGTTTTATGGTCTTCTTTTATGCACTCCTGATCAGACAGCTTGTATTTTATTTAATCGACACCATATATAAAATGCAAAAACCACAGGTCGTCAAAATACTATTTCAAAATATCAAATATGGTATATAATATTATTTTCATAATTAGGAAGTTGTCATAAGTTTACAGCTCAAAACAAGACGAACAGAAATTTCTTGGTCTATGAATACAAAACCTTATACGTTATTATGAAACTTACCCACTGGCCCCTGATTGCGTTGAGCCTCGCGTTGCTGCTCCCGCTCTTGTTTTTTAATTTCCTCGATAAGACGACGCGTTCGATTTTCCGCAGACGCCAGACTTACAATTTTCGCGACAATAAATGCCATTATCACAAAAAATATTGAAGCGGAGATTAGTAGAAATATGTCCATACTCCCTTATAGTTAATCTCTAAAATTCGCAACATTGCTACATTTAAATAATTATTAAATACGTATATTTACATTAGCTCCAAATCCAGCGATAGCGGACTCCAAACAATGCAATGCTACGTTTCGCGCACCCCAACGATGACATTATGTCCAGAACCTCTATAAGTCTACATACAGGCACGCGAATTTCTTTATATGTAACAGTTAGAAATCAAGATAATGCTTTACTATACACTCCTGCCGTTGCGTGATCTTTTGCAGTCCAAGATTTCCTTCAGCGCTCTTAAATAACTGGAGAAAATCCCAGAAAGATAGCATATTCAGCTTATACCACTACAACTTGAAGGCGTGAAACCCGCACTCAAGTTGAACCAAAGGCATATACTTAACTGGTGAGCTCGCAGAATATCGTCAAGTACAGAATATAGTCAGTCGTCTTAAAATTTTAAACATGAAAAATAAGCTGATCATACTAAATGCAATTACATTACTTTAAATGACTATCTTCTGCTTTAAGATGAACCCTTTCCATAGCCCCTCTTTACTTTCGAAATTAAATTAATTCAACATTAGTCCACCCAAAACTAATGTTGCAGGATCTGGCGTATGACACATGTGAAGTTAAGAAGATAGGAAAATTCCTATAGTCTGCCTAAATATATGTTCGATAAAATTATAACAGCAAGAAAATTGAATGCTGACTACGAATTAACATGGTATGTTTGCGTATTATCTACACTGAGTCTCATATGGATCGGAGTTGGAACAGCGGATATTTTGCGTTACCTCCATAACTAATTAATCACTGTTCATACAAAAACTGTGACCTCGTCTGTCCAACAGAAATTTCAGTTTATCTAAATATTTACTAGTATCTCGCATCCGAGGGTGAAACAGGGTGAGCATGGATTCACTTTTAAGTTATAATTTTGTGTAATCACTTGTAATGCAAAAGTAAACTTAAGATGCGCCCCCAACCCCCATGTTTTGGGTGCGAAGCCTGGACATATAATGAGGAAATCGAGAAAAAGGTCAATGTTTGTGAAATGTAGTGTTACAGACGGATGCTAGGCATCAAATGGACAGACAAGCGGACGAACGAGTGGATCAGGCAGCAAGTAGCGAACATGGCAGGCAGTGCACAGCGTGGGATTTTGGAGATAGCAAAAGAAAGAAAGATGCAATTGTTTGATCATGTCACGAAACATCTAGAAGATCTTGAGTTCTCTCATACAATCATGCATGGCCGTGTTCCAGAAAATCGTGCTCGAGGTAGGCCGAGAAGAAAATGGACTGATGACATCGTTCGGTGGACTGGCTTGTGTGTGGAGGAACCTGCCCGGACATCATCCTCAAGATGCAGGTGGCGTGACAAGTCATCAAAGTGCGTCTACGGTCTATGACTAAGATCCGATTTCAGCATATTGTGACGCATAGCTTCGTTTAGTTGGTTCAGGTAAACCCCTATAGTACTCTAGTGCGGTGCCACGCAAGTATGCAGGTAATACTTTAAGTTTGCGAGCCTCGTTCCAGTTATTAGCATTCGCGATTAATTCAACAAGCTCATACCACTGCTTAAAATCTTCCCCTAATTTACCATAGTAAAACGACAAGTCAGCTTGATATGAGGGTGTTGCAGTGATATTGTCTATGTCTATGACTTGCTCTTGTAGTGTGGCAACAATCTCATTAGTTGCGGTTTGACTTTCGAGTAGTTCAGATATGTCTTTATTTTGTTTCTCAAGAGCCCGTAACATGCTGTCAGTTCGGTCTTTAGGTGTAGTACCTTAAGCACCTGGGTTAGCCATTAAATGTATTTTAGTGCGTATATGTATTTAGTATTCCACGTTAATCCTCAGTATTTTATCGCTTGCGGTTACTGACCTTACTGCTCTGTATACTTGGTCCTGGCCTTGAATGCTTGGTGACGAGGCGCTGTGAAATGGACAAGTTCTGTCCGAAGACGAGTTATTAATAGCGAGTTCCGCTCGACAGATATGGGACGAGTACCGCCCGAAGGAATATGGAAGGTGCGAGGTACACACGACGGCAAAAAAAACAGAAGGACCGAGTTCCGCTGGAGGGGTTGTTGGTGGGAACGAGTACCGTTCGATGGCTCCCGTAGGCTTCGGGAGAGCTTCAGGTACAAGCAATAAGGTGTGACCTAGTAGGGTGAGCTAAAGGGTCAGTGAGTGACGCGCTAAGCTAGTGATGCCCTAAGTTAATGATGCCCAAAGTCTATAGTAACTGTAGTAGCTACATACGAAGTGTGTCTCAATTTGAGCTTAGCAGTTTAAGTGCGGAGCTTACAAAGTGCTGAGTATATGTGGGTGGGTATCCAAACTCCTACTGTAGGTACTAAGTGCGCAGCTAGTTAGACGATGACCGCACTTCTCTGTGAAAGACTGCACGCAGTTCTCTGTGAGTTCCCCAGTACGAGCACCAAAAAATGTGACGCATGTTCGTGTTTTATGCATTAGCGTATAGGTGTTTTCAGGTTAATATAAAACTAATATATGAAATGAAAAAGGAGTATTAAGCATTAAGTAGTATTCTGAATTTTAAACATCTAAAACGTTTATATACCATCTAGAATATTAGTGAAGCAAACCAACACAGAAACCAACCACAGGCGAAACCATTCTAAACTTCCGTAGAACCAACCATCATATATATTATCAAGCATCAATTCAAGGTGAAAAAAATAGTAATTCTTTTACAATCGAGTGAATAGCCATTCATGTGTTAGCAGGACCGTGAAACTTGTGAATCATATTCTCAATAACTTTTCTCGACGTCGTTGCATTTCTCCTTCATAACGCCATTAGCGAATGCAATTCGGCCACTGTACTTTAACACATTTTCAAATTATAATGTATGAAATATGAAACAGACTAATTTCTGTTCTTTAATGCAAACATAGAATTTGTGTTCAGTGAACAATTGCATGGCAATTGCTTTTGACAAAAGAGGACGGTAAGGGGCCAGCTTAAACTTTACTCATGCATAACGGGCAGTGATTGATGTATATACGAATTTAAAACACTTGGAACCCCGAACCCATTGAAAAACATAAAACCTCATCGACCCTAAAACCAACGAAAACAACTGACAACGCATGAAGTATTTGGGCTGATCTCTAGAAAACAAAAAGATTTGTCGACAGTGTCCAGCGTACTTTATAACCTAATATACACTCATTGTATAGTATAAAGGTATGCAGCCTACTAAAAGAGTGTGCCCTGTTCGCAATACATAGTCAAACGACATGAAGACAGATTATATATTGAAAATCAGGTTCGTTGGCCCTAATCTCCTTGAAAAACTTTGAAAATGCATCATTAACTATTCGCGCTGGTCCTATATGACCAAACCATTGTATTCAACATATCGAATAACCTCTAAATATAAACTAATTTTGATGCCATGTGCCAAATTACTAAAAATCGACTATGCTCTGGAAATCAGGTTCATTGACACTGAACCCATTAACAACCTTTGAAAACGCATTAATTATTCGTGCTGGACACTAGATAACTATAACATCACATTCAATCTAACGAAAAACATATACAGGCAACTCTTAATTCCCCGTACACACTATATAACCAAACAACAGATGACATATTAGATTAGAGAAATAGGGTTAATTGACCCTAAACCCATTTAAAAACACATGAAAAGGCGTGAAATATGCCCGCTGGACTCTAGATAACCAAAACCATTGTACTCAGCGTTCAGAAAAGCCTAGATATGGGATATCCTTGATGCCTTGCACGCAATACATAACCAAGCAAATAATAACAATACATTTTGGAAATCAGGTTCGTCGACAGTAAAACCCTTGAAACTCCATGAAAAGGTATAATGCAGTCAAGAAGACCATCGTATCCAGCGAGAGTTAATATAACCTAATATGCACTCATTGTAAGGTAAAAACAAGCGACATTTGACAATTCTTGATGACCTGTACACAATACGAAACCAAATAACTGAAGACAGACTATATTCTGAAAATCGGGGTCATTGACGCTACACCCTCTAAAAACCCATGAAATATGACCGTTGGACTCTAGATAACCAAATAATTGCATTCAGCCTTCAGCACGACGTATATATACAACGTTCTTGATGCAATGCACGCAATACATAACCAGACAAATAAAAACGCCCTACATTTTGGAAATCAGATTCGTCGACCCTTGAAACACTATGAAAACATAATATAGTGAAGTTGGATTCTAGATAGCAAAATTGTCGTATTCCACGCGCGTGCTAACCTAATAGGCACTCACTGTAAGGTAAAAACACGCAAAAACCCGGCGAAATTTACAAAATTGTTGTTTTGGCAAATGGTCGACGAACCATATTAAGGCTTACAGCGGCCCAGGAGTGGCCCAATAAAAAAGTCGTAGACATCAAAGTTGTTAATCTGGATAAGCTCATTTTTCGATGAAGTGTCGCAAGATATGGGCTGTGAAACACTGGTACCCATATGACCAGTTTTGTAAAGAACCCTTAAAAACCAGTTTTTTTGCCATTTTGACCCCAAAGATGAGGTTAGAGCTGTTGCCATTCAACTAAAGACCACAGCGTCATCACTTTTGCTGTCGAACAAAAAGTTGTCGAAATCCGTCCATCCAAAACTAAGTTATGAATGACAAAAATAGATAAAAATTTCACGATTTTCTCCTAGCGCACTCAGTGGAAACCCCGTTCGCTTCGCTCGCTCCGTTTCAATTACTACGTATTATTCAGCTCGTTCGCTTTTAGACTGAACGACGAGTGAAACTAAAGTAACTTTACTGTATGGTAGGTTTATCAAATTATCGCGCCGACACATGTGTCTTGCTCGTCATGTTGTATTAACTCAATAATATTCTTCCCAACAAGCTTTACCCCCTGACTTTCCGCAATCCAAATCATCAATTCTGACACTAATAGCAGTGTCCTTCTTCATGAAAACGCTTACAACAGAACAACATTAAATCGCCGTTGGCCAAACACATGATATAATAATTCTATTTGCTCACACAAGTTTATTACATGTTCGAAAGAAGTTACTCTACTAACAGCTTATTATTCGCCAAGATGTCGAATTCTAAATGTTCAAAAGGTAATGTAGAACGACGTACAGAGCTACATTGAGTATTAAATTACAAAATGAACCAGCGAGTATCAGTGTGTTGCTTGAATAGTTGAGAAGATATACGCTCACATATAGCACCAGTTATTGTCCCCGTAGTGCGCAGCTGCATACAGGATAAACTTTCTCTCAAAAATGAGACCAAAAACATCCATCTAGCTCGATTGCTTGCGGAGATATTACCAGATATATTTTGTGTACTTTGTGTCGATGGCCCATTGAAAAACCCGTTTTAAGCCAACCCTGCAGCGTAAATAATAATAACAGCACACATTTACAGCTAAAAGAAAATGAATTACTATACAAAATGTGATCAAAAATACAGCTCCAGCGGTTGCAGAGATATTACTGTTTACTGTTTTGGGGTATTATGGGTCCGAGGGAACCATTGCAAAACCCGTTTTGGCCCAATCTAACAGGGTAAATTATGCCAATAGCAGCGCACCGTTTTGATGTAATTCGGAGTATTTTGATGTTGGGCAAAAATTAAGGCAATTGCCTTGAACAGTTAAAATAATATACAATTATAATTTAAATATCCACAAATACAAGGTTCGATAATGTCCCAATAGTAATAAGCGCTACGCAACTAAAACCAGCAAGATATAATAATTTTCGTAAGACGGTCGAAGTTTGTAAACGTGAAACCCCAGTTAGCGTTTTATTGTATATATTTTTGCTATTCAGTTATTAAGACTTTGTATCCACAGCCGGTAGTTGAAATCTTTAGCCAGATTAATACTGTGTGGGCAGGGAGCCTGGGTAACATTATCCGAAATTGTTTTGAAATTATTTTGGCAACACCAAATGAGCAGCTATCGTGGCTACCATGTGGGGGAGTTTGTACCAAGGATACAGCTGACTATCGTATAACGTCTTCGTAGCCGAAGATGTAGGTTAGTATCTAAAAATGGAACTCATCGTGTTTTGTTTAATGTACCGTGTTTTGATGCCCGGGTGGTCCTGCCTGTGCACCCTTATGCCCTAGGACTTGATGGTTCGTTTGCAGTATACACACAATTGACAGTTTTACTAAGAAACATATTACAGAAAACTTTTGTAGTCTATATTATCGCCGATCGAGTTCAATAACTATGTCCAACTAAGCCCTAGTGCGGTTACGTCGTGTCTGATTATCGCAGTATGCGTTCACAACAGTAAAGGTTCGGCGGCCTTTAAATAATATCTGTACTGGCGGCCATAGATAATATTCAAGGTCGTTTGTACATAAGTATTACTGACCGTGGTAGTGTTGCTTCGCATAAGCAACCAAATATCAAGACTTTAAGTTAATGCATGACATAAATTATTGGACGATCTGTGTAGTTGGAACTTTATCGCAGAAAATTGTATTTCACACAGTCAAAATTGAAAACCGATCGACTTCAATAGACTAAAAATTCAACTGGCATCTTGTAACAGTGAAAAGGTTCAATCAGAGATAATACGCAAATTAGCTTTGATTGACAATAAGCAACAAATTTTCGATTATAACAATAGTGTAATAATGATTAACAAGTATCGAATATAGCTCCGTTTTATAACTGGTGTGAAGTCAGGCAAGGATAGCTCAGTTAGAGGGCTGCTTGCGGATCTAAAGCGAGAGGTCGTTGGTTCGAATCGAACATAGATCAACTCTTGTGTCCGCTACTTTTTACATCCTTTCGTCGTCTAGCTCATGCCACATAAAAAATTTGTCATATAGCAATAATAATGATATCATGACTTTTATTTTATGTTATGTGGTGAGACCTGGGGTTGGACTTCCTGGTGCGAGACAGCTATCGGTACACTAGGGACGGGGATTCGTAACCGAATGTTGTAGGCACGTGGATATGGCAAGTAGAATGCCAGTGAGAAAGTTATTTAAGTGGCACGCGTTTCACTGTATAATTATACGACTCACGTCAATACCGTTTTCCTATAACACTCAGTGTAGTTCACGGCAAATTCACACTAAACCTTGGCTCTCCAAACTGAATTGCCGAGGGGCATGAACTGAGAAAGGCCGGTTTTGAACCGGAAAACGCCCAGTTTTGCTTGGGGCATTTTGCCAAGAGAAAAACTGTTAAAAATCGTGTCAGAAACACTGCCAAACCCTTTTGATGGAGACAAAAGTGATTTTGAAGCAAATTTTTACAAAATTTGCGAAATTTTTGGCTGCAGGGCAGAATTTTAGTACAAATTTTATGTACTTTGGATCGATTGGTGTCAAAAAAATTTGCCTGAGGCAATGAACCGGGGTAGCCCAAAATTTTGCCAGGTGGTATGAACCGCTGGGCACCTGTTTTGAACCAGCGGGAACTGAAAAATGCCAATCCCCCAATTTGGAGAGCCCAGAAAAAACACAGTTATATGATTTATATACTATGAAAGTAAAACAATATAGTTCCGCATATCACATAAAACACCAATGCTCCAAGTATAAGCAGAATCAATATAAGTTAAAACATGAAAGTTGATGACCGTAAGTGTACAATATCTAACAATACCGAAATGACAGGAATTCCATACTAATTCAAAATAATAAACCATGCGATCAACATACATATGTCAACTAAGTAAAACTCAAAAACACAGTGATTCAGATGCTGTGAATAAGCGAGATGATCCCTGAACTAGTCGAAACCTATCTATTCCAAATATATACTGTGTCGATCTCTGTAATACATGAAAAGATAGAAAAAGACCTTAAAAAATTATAATCAAAATTCACTTAGCCAAAACAACTTAAAACTAAAATTTTTGACCTAAAACTATAAATCTGCATATTATATCGTAATTGTACGAAGACACCAAAACCTATATATTGATAATAACACAATATGTAATATGCTAATAACAGTTAAAAACAAAATTACAAAAACAAATCAGTAGATGGGGCTTGAGAACTAAAAATTGCAAAATAAGCTGGGTTACCCTGATCTAATAGCTAGGTTCCCCTGGTCCTTAAGAACTAAAATGAAGCTGAAACTAAAAGTTTGTGGTAATTTTGGGTATAGCAACTGTGTTATATGACATATTTTTCATTTAGGCCTAGCCGTAGGAACTTGCAGACGAAGGGATTTGACAACAGCCGGCTGAAAAGTATGGCAGGAGTGTGATTCGAACCCACGATCTACAGTTGTTACATCCGCAAGTAAGCGCTCTACCGACTGTGCTATTCCTGCCAATTTTCACAACTATTATGAAGCAGTTATAATCGATACCCTGCTTAGTTTAACTTTTAGCGAAAACACATTTCCCCTGGCGAGATTAAAGTCAGCGACATTCCGTACTGCCGTCCAATATGCTAACCGGTACACGACAGGGGAGAGCTCCATCTTCGTTAATTGTTGGTAGTATTGCGCTCTGCGCAACAATATTATATATTATTCATTTTGTATACATGTATATGCATGCATTTATACATATGCATTCATTATATATATATATATATATACGTTATATATGTAAGCCAGGATAGTCTGACATTCCCGGGTCAGTTAGACGCTGTACCACTGACCTTCTCTGGAAGATGATCGTTATTTATCGTTGGCACAATATCTTTCAGAGAAAACACATTGCCCCTATCAATATTCGAACCACCAGTCTTCTGTAATGTCGTAGTCTAGCGTGTTAACCACTACACCAGAGGTGCAATTTCATACTCACTATTTGTAACGTTGCGCTATGCGTTATATTAACTATTGTCAACTTTTGGGCAGGTCCAATCTTGTATTTTCCCTCCCTAGGATACTACATTCCACTAGTCTTGACTTCACCACTGAAAACAAAACTATTTACTTACCCTGCCCAGGGGGATATTCATTCTTCCCGTGGGGTGAACATTTGGTATTAAAATTTTTACGACAAATCTTTGTGTTGTGGATCCTATACGGGCTGATATTGTTGTTTAATTGGTCAAACTCGGCTGCGCATGAGTTGCGCCAAATCAGCGTTTAGCTGTAATTTGTTTTAACTTGGCGAGTGCTAGGGCAGTCCGATTTCATATTCCTTTACAAGTTCGCCTATCCACGTAGCTTATTTGCCAACTCGGTATTGCGAAATAAATCTTTATCCTAGCATATCAAGCTAATGGTACTGGTTACCAAGCTCTGTTTTCGTTCCCTAAAATCACTCCAAAGTCACCAGATCTAAAGGTGTATTAATCCCATTTACTCATTAAGGACGCCACATATTCAATAGAAATTTAACAGGGTCTATTTCTACCTATTCCCTAGTTCAATTTGTATCCCTGTATCCAATTAGTCTGTTTTTTTTCATTTTAGGCAACCTGAATAAATTTTTAGCTCTAGTGTTCTGGTGCAATTTCCTCACGCTATTATTACAATTATATCAGGCAAAGCGCAGACCTTTGTTTTATTTAGTAATTAATCGCCAATGTTAAATGTAGTTCCAATGTATACGGACGAACTCTGAAAGTCTTATGGAAAGTCCACCTCAGCTCCACTCTGTGCCTTAACTCTGGCCGCTTGTCGAGCTGCGGCAGAGCTTGAGTGCCTTCAGAACTACTACAGTTCTTTCCGACCCGCGTTAGAAATGACTGCCGCCAGCAATAAACATTCATAGTTGAATTTTTCTATTTTATTTTTAAAAATTTACGCTAAAATTCGTACAAATTTTACTCAATAAATACTACGGGACTGTTACACGAACTTTCCATCGTAGTGATATTTTACATGAAGATTTTGTAAATAAACAAACCCAGAACTCGCATTCTCGAGCACGTTCTGGTGGGACCTAAACATAGCTGTATACTAACCTATATGAGCACAATACGGCAACCTAATTTTTCATGAGAAATTTCTAAATAACTTAGTGAGAGGCTGCGGACTTGTTTACACGAACTCGCTGCAGTTCAACGGTGAGTATTTCAAAATCCTTAACCTCAGTTAGTAAAATTGTAACGCTAGGTTTTCTTTCGAACTTAGTAAACTTTACATAAAGTTATTACCGTTACCACTATTCCGTTCACTGTAAACTTTTATCCCTTGAATCGTATTTAAAATTACATACATTGTATTCAGTAGCAGCACATAAATGCACTTCAAATGTATTGTAATTTCTCACATAGTTTATACTTACTCAATCCGTCCCAGATAAGAACAATTACTTTTCACTTACTTTAAGATCTTAGTGTTAATTTAGTTTAGTTAATATAGCTTTACACGGCCAATCTACTTTCTTAGTTTGTTTATTCATCAGCTGTTCCAACACATGCCAAACCTATCCTCAGTACCTGTGCCCGAGGCAATGACATGTCTGCCCCCTGAACTCGGCGCAATCTTATTTAGTGGTAAAGGGTATCTCCGACCGCTGGTAGACCGGTCCATCCCCTTGGTAGCTCCTTCCCCTTTTCTTGATTTTACTTCTTTTTTGGGTATTACACGAACTCGCTTTGTATTTCCACCCCTTCCCACTGGCCACCATTGAGGATGTTGCTAACGTTTTGATACAAACGTGCCACGGAGAAGGCCGATAGTCCCCCAGTTATATTGCGCTATGCAATATTACATTATTTTGCATGAACGCGCTACTATATGCTTTATTAGCACATTATATGCATATATATATACGTGCGTTTCTATGTATGTATTTAATGGGTTATATAATCCATACAGCTGCTTAGCTAACTCTTAGGACATTTACCACTAGCTATGTAATTTTATTGTATACATAAAACTATGAAATAATTGCAATACATACGTTAAATAAATAAATATATTTTCAATACATTCCCTGGAATAAAACTCAATAAGTTTCAAAAACAAGACTAAACTGCGCATTCCAACCGAAATTGCGAATAAATTTTTAATCTAAAATTCTTTTCATTTCATTATAAATCATATGTATTTTAAATTCCTTTACAAACTCCAAACTTTCTAAAACTAAACATTTTGCATCAGCGGAGAAAGCAGATCAGACAGCTGGTTCACTTTAGCTGCATGAGTGTGTAAGCGTTCTTTTCGCGGGAACAAGACAAACGAAGATAGTTGGAGAAAACACAGCAAGTTTGTAATAACGTTTTGAAATTTCTTGTAGAGCATTCACACGATGGGGTTGATAACAAGCAATACGGGAGCTTAGATGGTCTCGCCATTGGTAGCTTCAATATTGTCAAATTAGTTATCAAAAACTATGTCGTCGCCTCTATACTGTCGACAGACTTTTATCGCGTTCTCAGCGCTACTGGCAGCCTTATACAAACTATTTTTTGCGTCCTGCAACAGTTTTGACAATGATTTAGTGATTTCTAGAATTAGGTGAAGAATTTCGATCGTCACAAAGAATAATACATGTATAGAACGAAGAATGACTCGCAGCGTTAGAATCCGTATTACCCGCATAACCATTAATCTCATTTAAAAGGGGCAAGGTTGCCAGAAGCAGCTCTTTGAACGCTGATTTTAACCTACGCGTATAGCAGTCCTTCCTCACACGATTTCGGCCGAACTCGGGACATCTTTAGATCGATGCGTTGTTCAATATTTCGCAGTCGCTTCGGAAAATCGTTGCACAGCCATTACGTATTACAGATGCTATTCTGGCGGGTTACTAGCTAGCTTTAACAAGACATAATGGAATTAAAGCAGCGGAGCACGTAGTCTGCACGGCGGCGTTGGCGGGAAACGTCCGGTTGAACGCCTCGTAATGAGCCCGACATCGCCGCTACTTCGTCACTTCCCTTATCAACCAGTTTTGTAATATTGGCCTCGCTTCAATGTAGAATTTCCAATAATTCTTGAGAAATTCCTTGCCTTGAGCAATTTATATCCGATAAATCATCAGACCACAGAAATCGATCAGGAATAGTTGTTTATTCAGTAAGCATGATACAACGCAGACGACAATCATTCGCACTTGCCGGGAAAAATCCGCTACTTCATCTACTAGTTACGAAGAAATCATAAATCACAAATTTTTCTATTTCAAGTGTTTGCCATGCGGCTTACAAGTGCGTTTTGTGAATCCTGTGACAAAGCTTAAAAAGATATGGCAATTTTTTACGATCACACGTTTAATGGCGCTATCCAAACATTCTGCAATTTTGCCTGCTTCGTGCGATAAGGTCTCCAGAAAACGGCCTGACAGTGTAACGTCATCTTCCCGAAATTGAACTGAAAAATGATTCGTCAAATAACCAGAGGCGTCGCACTAGGGGGGTCGGGGGGTTTGGACCCTCCCTCACTTTTTTTATTACAAAGAAGATATATAGGTAGAGCCCCACTTTTTGCTGCTGTATCCTCGAATTGTTTCGTTGCTTGAAACTTGTGCACACTTAGATATCATGGTTTTTGGCATTTTTTTATTTGCACACTGTGTACAGGTTCATTTTATTTAGCTACACGCATCGTCATGTGACTGGCTATGTAGGCATTTAATATGATTTTTTGGAAATTTAATGTTTAATACATGTTATATGTGATTACAACAGCGGCAATGTAACTTTTAGGGGCGGAAGTGAAATGCATGCCATGCCGTTCTCGATATACTAAGCCTAAGCCTTAGTCTTAGCCTAAGCTAAGGCCGCTATATGAGCCATATACTAAGCCTAAGCCTAAGTCGGGGGGCTGCGGCCTCCCGAACCCCCGCTCTAAGCTGTTCTTTTTTCTAACGTTATAAGGTCCTGCCCCTAAAGGTGACATGGGCCACAACAGCTATACAAATAGCCAATGTCAAAGCAAAACCTCCGACACTATTTCGGCAAGGCTGCAGCTAAATTCTCCAGCGATCAATCTGCGACTCCAACTGCTGACGACTTGACGAATACACCAGAAAATTTAGGCTTTTAATTCAAAGTTTTTTGTGCAAAATACGGTGTAGATGTACAATTTTTTTAAAAATATACAGCAAAAATTAAATTTTCACATACTTTTGCAAACCTCCGCCAGCCTTCAAACATTCAAATTTATGTGTTTTCTGAGGGGTGTAAAACTGCTAAGTTTCAAAATTTTCCGCTCTGCGTGCGGCTATATCCTTCAACTACAATGGAAACGCACCCCAGCAATACGCAATATTTTATGTTTATGGTGCAAAAGCATTTATTAGAACACATCATGCTTTCGGGATTTTAGGCCAGGGCCGATCATTATGTGCCCAAGACTGACAATTTTTAACATTCAGGAGCAATTTCTATAAATGAGCAGTAGTTTCCTTGTTTAATAAGCGCCTGCCTTGCTATTGTTTGAATTTTCGTGTAGGCGTAACAAAAATGCTTAGCTTTTCTTTGTACTTTTACGTGAGGTGTATAATAACCACTTTCGCTATTGGGGTGCAATCATATAAAATGTATAAATATGCGAAAGACACTATAATGTATAAAAACCCGTTCTACACAGTTTTTTTAAACATGACATGACTTTTTTAATTTTGCACACTAAAAGCTAAAAATGCACGCAAAATTTAATTTTGCACACCTGCCTGCGACGAAAAAACATTGGTTTCATTATGACTCGTTCACGATAAGTTGGGTGCAGCCTGACTTAGTCTTGTCCGACTATCAAAGTAGACTCAATGGACATTTCTAAAGCACGAGCTAGCTATACGTTTTTTCCTTGCAGCCTTATGTAGCTCTCTGGATAATCGGTCTAGTCTAGACTGACTATATAGGACAGATTAAAGTGTCGTGGCGGGCTGATTTATGCGGTTAATATTTTGATTTATACTATAGCGGTGGAAATTCAAATTTTAACACCTTCCAAGGCGGAAAATTCAAATTTTGGCAGTACTACATGGGAAAAATTCTAATTTTGGACAAGTATAATTCCTGACAGACGCCAAGGCAAGAAATTGAAATTTCGCCACCTGTTTTAGCTATGATCAGGGGAGACTCTATCGGACAAAAATTATAGTCAGCGCAGACTGTTCATGCAAAACCTCACAGTCACGTAACGCTCCTCTAGTTGTCCGGGGTGTCTAGCAAAGCCACACGCGGAAGCGGTGTTCGTCTCATGAGGCTGTGGGACAACCTAGAGTTATTTTGCATACAACTTATTACTTAAACACCCCGTGAAAGACGTAGCGATCCGATGTACGGAGTGGCGGACATACTTTCCATTTGACAAGCAAAGTTTCCAATTCAGGGATCAGTATTATAAGTTGCGTTTGAAATTTTTATAAGACAAATGTTTTATTATGTCGCAGTTGAACAGTGTTGAAGCCACGAAGCTGTGCGGGTTCAGATTGGAAAGCGACGTGCAATGTTATTAACGTTTTATGGCTCGTTTAAGTTAATTTGTGTGCACCGTGACCTAGCTATGTCCGAACAATGAGCAGCTACTATAGGCATGTCCGTTTATAAAAGTAGCTATTATAACGGACACATACAGCAGTCTACCGAGCCTCGATAGTTGTCTTAACACAGTCAGCGCTGACTCTTTAACATGTCCCCAATAGCTAGATAAGACTGTATACCTAAACGACGTTAGATATATGTCGAATTTTGTTTTTTAAATTTTCCAGGTAAAATGTGTATGACAAAAGCGTTGGTATTGCGCGGCTACTGTAGCCCTATATTCTTATAAAATAGAGCATAGCGTACTGTGTTTTTATAAATATAATTTAAAAGGAAATAAATTATTGGTAAAAACTCGAGTTTTTAGATTAAAAAATAATGGGCTTGCACCGGAAACAGAAGAGGAAACAAACTCCACGCAAACGGCTTGGCGCTGCACATAACGTCGGCCACGCATTGTCTGGACGGATTCATAAACAAAACAGTAAACACAAGCTCGTAGCCAGAAACTTCTCCGCGGAGGTACGCGCTGGATTTTCTAGGTGTGACACAGCTAAAATGCACCTAGCATACATAAACGGCAACATGCTCATATGCGGGGTACTGGGTTGCACCGCTTGAGATGTGGAACACCAACCAGCCGTGGCGCAAAGAGCCGACCCGCCTTCTGAGAGCGCCGCGGGTTCCGAACCTATAGCTGCCCAGCACTCCCCCGTAAACTTGCTCGCCCGCTTCGGAACCCGATGGCTCATCCCACCTACGAGAACCTGGTTTACCTTCCCGAAGACTTGGTACCTCGAGCATGTATGAAAACAAGCACGTAGTTTCTCAGATCCTTCACGAGCGACACGGATGGTTGCACGGGGTACAAGCTTTTATTAAATATCGAAGGCTGTTATAGGTAATATGTATCGGCAACGGAAGTTTTGTTTTGCACTGCTTGGCGTATGTCGGGGCAATGGCGGCACAGCAAAATGCTCAAAAGCAATAATTTTTTACTCAACGACATATTCCGGAGCAATGGGTCAGAGACTTTTAGGTTAACTAAAGATAAGGAAAATTTAGCATGTTACCTTGAGACGGAATATCGTCACAGAAAAAAGGCTAGTTGCAGCTCAAGAAGTTAAGGGTGGTATTTTTTGACCTTTTAGGTAAAAGAGCTAGGCAAATACATATCAACTATTCGGCTTAAGGAAGGTAGATGGTCGCGAAGGTCGTCAGTGAGCGAGGTAAATTTTCTGAAATTTTGAGGAACTCAAACTTTCCTCCCAATTTTTGCGAATTTGTGATAAATTTTTCCTAACATTGTTACCTATTGTGCCCTAATTTACTCACTTTTCAACCTATTTTTACCATATTCGCTGAAATTTTGCGCGCTGTTTGCAGAACCTACAGGTGTAAATATGGCTTGACGTGGGTCTGACCCTAAGGATCGAGACGATCGCTTTACCATAGCACATCTATTAATTTCAGTGTAGGTCCTGACGATTGCTGTTGCAGAAACGTTATACATTTACGTATTAAGAGCGCTAGAACTAAGTACATTTTATTTGAAAACAAACAGTATCTAGAATACTGGTGCAAAGTCCGCGAGTACGAAGATAGCTATCATGGGCTTCCTACACATATTCGTCTGGTTCTCTCTACAAATTTTATATAGATCTGCGTCACCAATTTTATTGTACGATGAAACGGCAAATAAATATAGCAGCTCAAAGGCTATTAACAATAAAACAAAGAATTTATTGCAAAGCAAAAGTCAACATTCAAACAAAGTACTCAATTTGTGCACAACACACTAGCTATGGAACAATGTATATTGTAAGGGGCTTGACACCATATTTGAAGTGTGCTACTTCGTATCGGATAATGCTGTTGTCGATTCGCTGAACCTATACCATCATAGCGGTATATAATATTTGCTGGACGGCCCATTTCAACTTTAGGGGCCAGACATTTTAACGTTTTGTAACAAAAGAACCGCTTTGAGCGAATGGCGATATAGAGGCCTATCTTAGACTAAAAGCTTAGTATATTGAGAATAGCATAGCATTCGTTTCACTCCCGCTCCTAAAAGTTACAATAGCCCGCTGAACCATACACCAAAGCTCGCCGTGCCAGGGGGTAACCGGGTCGCGGGAAAGAGGTCTTCAGCCTCTAAAGGAGGTAACCCGGTGGGCGGGGATGGGAACCTTTTGTGCCATCAGGGGAGCCTGGGCCACTTTGTTAGGGGCTCCGAGTCTCAGGAAGTAACCCACTCTATGAGAGTGTATGCCCCAAAATGTACATGTCAAAGCCGTGAATGTTTTTGCACTATTAAGTTGATCTCTTTTTACATTTGATATATGATATCGCTCCTGATGTTTCGCTTGAGCAGACTGATGGAGGTTTATTATTAAACATATATATGGCGAAAGGATCGATTATGTATGCAATTGTTGTAGCAATATGTGCATCTACTTCGTTCAGTTACGTA
>JASANE010018870.1:0-89708 GCA_030248225.1 Trileptium ribeirensis
CCGTTTCCCACATCTTCCAGTTTTCCCGTTTCCCGAGTTTCCCGTTTTCTAACTTTATGCTGTTTCCAAAAACTTTCTCGTTTCCCGTTTCCCACATTTTCCAGTTTCACAAATTTATGCAGTTTTCAAACACTTTCCCGTTTTCCACATTCTTCTAACTTTCCCGTTTCCCGAGTTTCCCGTATCCCACGTCTTCCAGTTTACTAAGTTTCCCGTTTCCCGAGTTTCCCGTTTTCCAACTTTATGCTGTTTCCAAAAACTTTCTCATTTCCCGTTTCAACATTTTCCAGTTTCCCAAATTTTTGCAGTTTCCAAACACTTCCTCGCTTCCCAACTTTCCCGTTTTTCGCATTTTCCAATTTTCCCGTTTTCCAATTTTATGGCAGTTTCCAAACACTTTCCCGTTTCTCAAGTTTACCGTTTCCTGATTTTCACTTTTTCCAACTTTATGCAGTTCCCAAACACTTTCCTGTTTCCCAACTTTATGCAGTTTCCAAACGCATTCCCGTTTCCCACTTGTCCTAACTGTCCTGATTGTCCTAACTGTCCCGATTGTCCCAACTGTACCAATCCCTAGCTCTCCGATTGACTTAGCTGTCCCGACTGTCCTAACTGTCCCGATAGTCCTAACTTTCCCGACTGTCCTAACTGTCCTGATTGTCTTAACTGTCCCTATTGTCCTAACTGTCCCAATTGTCCTAACTGTCCCGATTGTCCTAACTGTCCCGATTGTCCCAACTGTCCCGATTGTCCTAACTGTCCTTCTTTTCCTAGTTGTCCCGATTGTCCCAACTGTCCCGATTGTCCTAAGTGTGCCTATTGTCCTAACTGTCCATATTGACTTAACTGTCCCGACTGTCCTAACTGTCCCGATTGTCCCAACTGTCCCGAGTGTTTTAACTGTAGCGATTGTCCTAACTGTCCCGATTGTCCTGACTGTCCCTATTGTCCTAACTGGCCCGATTGTCTTAACTGTCCCGATTGTCAGTAATATACTTTTTGTTGAAATGCAAATACTCTTATTTGCGATGCTTATAAGAAGTACTTTTGTCTTTTTATTTTGCACATCATTATATGCAATTTCACTAAACGCGTAAATTAGGGATAGTTTTTGAAGTGATTTTATAGTTGTGTCTATCTAAATATGAAATGTTTAGTAAATATTGACCTCATTTATTTATGAAAATGGCTTTAAAACCGGTTTTATATAACTATATAAAATATGTCTTATCTGGGCATTCAATAAACAGTGAGACTACCGTCTCGGGTACGCACAGGGTTTTTCCGTTTGTACCGCAAATGAATAAAACTCATCGTGGACTTCACGGAATAACCACATGGTGTACACAAAAACCAGTGTTCAGCTATCATTTTCATCGATGCTTTTGCGATGGGTGGACAGACTTGATTTTTCCGCAATAACGGTGTTTTTTCATCCGGTTGCTATACGGGTAAAAAATTATTCAAACATATCGTGTCGTGTACGAACCGGGTTCATCCGATTCGAGAATCTTCGAGCTCTTTTGACGAATGTTGGCTTCACTATGCTCAGCTCAAAGCATGATCGGCTCTACTCGAGTCACCACGGAGATTGAAACTCCGGGTTCGGCTCGGCTCGAAAAAAATTGATGGCGGCTCGAATTTTCGCGGGTTCGAACACAGCCGAGTAGAGCTGAACCGAGCCTCAAGCCCAAGTTCTCACTTCTAAATGAATGGCTAATATTTATATCAATCATTAAAATTAGGGAGCTGATATTTCGAATAATTTCCAGTTAACAGCAAAAAGTTATTGGAAGATCGGTATTCCGTGCAATTGATAGCTTCAAAATTGGGCAGTAATTAACAAACAGTCAAACATACAGCCTAACTTTACTAGCTGCGGCATTAGTTTATTAAACACTGCACAGTGCACAAATGATTTTGAGCATTAAACGGTAATTGTTTTGCGCAGACAAAACTGGTGACTGCTTGTTGCAAATAACACAAGACTATCAAATATACCACGGCATATTACACCACAGGTGTGCAAAAGGGGAACAGAGAGTTACCACTATAGCTCCGACCCCGCCCAAGCCACATTTACTTATTGCCCACCACCCAAAAGTGTTCAAAAACATTTAAAAATTTGACAAAATTTGGGAAAAATTTGTTAAAGCGCAAATTGGCAAAAATTGGGAGAATTTTTATGAAAATTGGAGAAAATAATAATTTCCTATTTTCGAAAAGTTTTATTCTTGACTTAATCCCTCCCCGCGGACCTCGCTCCTGCTGGTCTATGTACCCACAGTAAGTCGAAAGACCTTGCCACATATGTAGTGTATATGACACGGTTACGTTTTGTACAACGAAACTTAAAGCAGCACAATTTTCAAAATGTATTGAAAAATATAATTGAATTCGAGTGGAACGAGAATTTTCAATTTTGGCTCTGGAGGGGGGTTGAGGAGGACCTGTCTGTGTGTCTGTGTGTGTGTCGCACCTGGATCTCGATAACGGTTGGGCGGATTTTGATGCATTATTTTAGCTCATTCGAACCGCAATGCTCGATTTAGGTGTAGTGACGGAGCCCGATTTTTGAATTTTTTTGCCGTGAGAAAAGTTATGGGACAAAATGACGTCATTTTGGCCCATTTTTCGGGCACACCCTCCAGTTTTTGCGACTTTTCTCAATAAGTACACGAGGTATCCGCAAACTAATAGGCCTATTCCATGTAGCTTTACCAGGGCTTTCCAATGATATATAATAAGTTTTTCAACGACTTACCAATCTGGAGTCTATAAACTTATAGTTGGCGCCAAATTTCATATTTGGTGAAAAGCGTGGGAAATGCACCTAAATGTGTGTTTTTGTTGCTTTTAGCGTCTTATATGGCGTTTTCTGGGCAGATAAAGTCATTGCAAGTGTTAAAAATATTGTTGGGCAAATATTTTTACACTTCTGGTTCATACTTGGCATAAAAAAATGACGTTTTCGAAATTTTTGGTGAGAAGTCGTGGAAAAAGCACCTGAATGTGTGTTCATTGTTGCTTTTAGTGTCTTATACAGGGTTTTCTGAGCCGACAAAATCATTGCGAGTGTCAAAAATATTGTTGGGTAAATATTTTTTACACTTCTGCTTCGGGGGATTGTTCTCACCACTCGAATTCTGGCTCGCAAGTGAGCTTCACTAGTAATAATACTAGTGTTTTTACAGTATTGACTATTTGTATGTTCTTATCGAGTTTATTGTTCTATCACATGTTGAAATATGTTTGTATGCTTACCTAAACTACCTAACTACCTGCACTGAGTTTATTTGCCAAAATTCGACGAATTGTCATACAAATTCTATATTCAGGACAGGTACTCTACTTAACTAAAGTTACTTTTACTGCTAGGCTCAACAAAATGAAATGTAAATGATTTTTTGCTACTATAGGTATATTATCAAAATTTCGTCTAGCGTCAAACACAAGGTTGTATTTTCTGCAAGAGTATAAATTGATGAGAAGTAGATCTTTTTGCTAATTTGTATATATATGCTTCATTTTATTATTGGTTACTAAGTTGACTGTGAGTTATACAAACTGCATTCCACCAGCGGTACTATGTCTGAGGTATATACACAATAATTTTGCCTTTTCATGCCTAACGCTGCCAATAGCCATCAGTGCATATATTGTCACGTTGTATTTACTGAATGTCATGCGGCGTATAACCTTGTACGCGCGCTGTTTTTCGCTCGTTTTCCAAGCTTCTTTCAGAAACCAAGCAACAGCTTTTAGACAGCTCAGCTGTTTATGCACGCCGCTTATATTCAAACAGCACGGCTTCAATTCGTGACACCAGTTAACAAATTATTTTCTTAAAGTTTAAAAAGACAATGACTAGGTCTTCTGCTAAAATTTTTGATTGGAGCGTACGCCAAATACTTCAACCCAATTCTCCGTAAATAGAACAAGGTGTTCGATAAAACTTTTAATATGTACCTGTTCAGTATCTTGTGAACGAATTCAAACCATGAGAAACCCAGGAGTAGCTGGAAACATGGTCCTTCAGCTATAATGCCGCGTTCACTCTATAATCTCCCCAATGTTTGGAACCTATGTACCTCACACATTATCGGTCACACTGTCGATAACAGAGTGCTTAGACACCCCATGTTTTTTATAAAATTTTCAGAGGTAGTTAACTATGAGTATTGCCACTTTTCGACGGCGTCAAGGACACCGTGTCTTTTTTGTTGTTTTATTGACGATGTAAAGCATTATCTAGTCAACATGCATATAGTCTAGATGGAAATATTGAAACTTATAAAAAGCTATATAGCACAACTGACTAATACACTGCATTAGCTACAGGCGGTGTCCATTACTTTTAGTTCTCGCGAAACTTGTAGTTACGGGTTGTACGACACCGTAAAAATAGTAGTAGCCAGTGGAGTGTCGCACACCGTCGGAAATTTATTTACGGTATGGATGTGAGATGTGACCCTTACTGTCTATACGATAATGTCTTAAATACAGGGAAATAAAAAGTTCCAAATAGCTGGTATATTATAACGTGAAGGTCTCATAAACGATTCCTACATGGAATATCACTGTATTTTGCAGTGTTGAAATTTCACGAAGTTTAATATTATAACAGAAGTAGTAAAATCTGTGTTTAACACTAATTATGAGACATAGACCCTAAGGCGCATTTGAGTCATTTCCCATCGTGGAGCTTCATCGGTGACGCATTAGACCAACGATTATCATTTACAGAAATAATTTCAGAAATATGTTAGGACATACGCGTCCAAGGTCCATCGGCTTAGGAGGGTAGATGGTCTCGTGGGGATCCTCGGGGGTGTAGGCCAGGGGTAAAGTTTTTGAAAGAAACCCAAAATTTTTGCGATAAATTTTTCCTAATTCCCATATTTTTGCCAATTTTTGCCCATGTTCACATTATTTTTGTCTATTTTGGCTAAAATGTTCTAGGGGCCTTTCGGCGCGAGCATGGAGAAATGGGATAAAGTGTCTTCGGAAGGCGGGTGGATTTAGCTTGGGGGTTGTCCGACCTTTAGTTGAAGGGGTAACCCGCACGCCTAACCTTATCGACACTTATGTGTCAGGACAAACTTAAAACTTTAATTCTTTCATCATGTTTATTAACACAGTGCATTAAATCTCCGGTTTAATAGAAAATTAGCTTGTTCAACTCAGTTGTGATTTCTAGCAGCGTTCTTGGCTCGTACAGTATTCAGACGTGTGACTTGTAGATATGAATACACCGTAAGCTGCAATGACCTCTTTTGCTGAAACGGAATCCAATCTTCTTGAAGGCTGCGTTGTCGCTGGTTAAATACAGATAAAGTGGAGATTGAATAGCCCAGATTGATACTGTATTCACAAACTCACAAGTTTTATGGAGATGAAACGAACTATTTAACATGAATACTAAATATAATCTACTCAAGGACATATAAAATTGACTCAGCTTTATTGTGCATACAGTGTGCTATTGACAGTAGCATCTAGATTTGGCCGTACTACCTCTTGTTTAAGATAATGATTTGGCAATATATTGTATAATATGGATTCTACTGGCGACAAACGATCCAACTCCTAGCCCGGCCGTAACAAATCCATTTTCTACGAAATAGATATTTCTTGTTTTGTTACTTATATTTTAAACATTAGCGATCCACTGTGTTTGCGTCCCATTACAAAACTGCCTCCATTAGCCTATTCCAGTTAAAAACAATCTGTAAAACTTTTAACAAAACCGTGTAAAATTACCAATTGAAACATACTGCAACTGGTAAATTATGACAGATTTTGGTCCCAAAATGTTTTTCGCAAGGGACAGCGTAGATAACTCAGTATATATGGCCAGCATAAATGTTATAGATCGTGTAATGCATGAACAGGACATTTGATCTCTCAGTAAACGACCCGTTTGTGATTTCCATAATACTGAGCATCTGTCATGGTTGAAGCACGTAGCACTTACCAAACGCAGCAATGCAAAGTTTAATACTCTTAACATGCAGTTTAATAGCGAATATGCTGTAATGCTGTATTCGCATAAAACAACATGATAGATCAAATTCATTACGGCACATGCTTTATAACCATTTATTCTAAATCAAGAGATACAAGCAGAAAAGGTTGTAATTCAACACCTGCACGAAAAAAGGAGCTGCAGAATTTTATTAGGTATTTATGACAACGGTAATGGCTAAGCGTTATGCCTTCGTGGCGTTGTTTATGGTAGCTACCGTTCACGTGCTCATCTGTCCGTTCAACAAAGTGGAAGAAAGCTTCAATATGCAAGCCATCCATGATCTTTTATATCATATGGACGACATATCACAGGTTCGTAAGTAGGTTTTGATTTGTTGTATGTGGTTGTTGATGCTATAAAAAGCTGTTTTTGATGGTCCAGTAGTTTTAAACGTCGCTAAATTTTTAACCGTGTGTAACCAGTACTTTACGGAAGGTCAAAATTCGAAACCAGCGTGTAAACTTAAGATGTTTCTTCACACGAGAACTAGTTTAGGTTTCTGGATTGAAATTTGTGACACATTCTCGCAGCTTTTTGAACAGCTAAGATACCGTTACGTTTATAATAAGCAAGAGTTTTGGTTGTATCACGCTATAAAATTGTTACAAGTTTTGTTGTGTATATACTCAAAGCGAACTGTGATAGATATGCCACAAGTGCAGCTGAGCCTGATTATGCAAGTTGTCATTATTATTTCAAGTTGGTTGGTTGGCTACAAGACTATGGTACAATATGGAATATTGGAATTATGCAGCTTTTAGTCGCATAGGCTGATTTGACGTTTGGCCCTGTGACAATTATCATGTGCAACCTCAGTTCCGTGAGGAATTGCTGAGATATCTCTAAATAGCCATGGTCCAGCCATTTTCTTAGTGTCCTATTTTCACTCTTTGTTGTGTTGCATTCATGCGCTCACATCTTAACGTACAGGTATAGTCGATTTCCCTACATTTCCCTACATGAAATAAACTTTTCATAAATTTAAACCTATATTTTCATTTATTGACTCAATAGGGATACATAATTGTTTTAAACGCACATTATATGAGACGAAGCGCTAAGTGTTCACTACTAAAACTGGAATCATATTAGTCCACATGTTCCACGTTTAAATACGACAGTAAAATTCATGATGGTTTCTATTTCAAAATTAAGACGTTTACCTTGCGAGTGCTCCCAGAAAAACGACAAAGTCTTTTGTAATAAAGCAAGGACGCTTGTCATGTGGAGATATAAACTTTGGAACTTTTAACCAAACTGGTTCATACATTTAAAGGATACAGTTTGTTATAGAGTAATTGCAATAGAAATTTCTGTTAAAAATTCAAAGTTTCAAGGGCCTTACTCCCTCTTAAGAGCGGCTTGCGAGTTACTACTGTCTTTATGATGTGATATCATTGCCTCCTGTGATCACATGCAGTATTGAAATTCCGAGACAAACTGATTCAACAGATACAGGAACTTAAAACTGTTACAGCAGATTTCAAATAGATTTCAGAGTGAACATGAAGGCATCTAACACGGACATCGCTACAACTGGTGGCTCGCACAAATACATCATATCTGTAATACCCAACGAGTCAAACGCAGTCTACAGACTAAATTTTAAAACATGTGGCAGTCATCTCAAAATTATCGGTGTTGCAGTATAGTTTGATCAAGAGCCTATGATGGTTGATTCCGCTAAAGAGTGAAACACAGTTTAGCCTTACTATATTATCGCCGCGTTATGTCGCATTCGTTGTCGCTCTTATCCTTTCCTGTTTTCGACCTGCCAAGTGCGTCGAAATCATGGCCCAGCCCACCCATGTTCTTGCATTACCACGTCCAGACCACTAGCTTTCGAGACAACTATTTATACTCCAATGAGGTTTTTGAACCACTATGCTCAGATCTCCCCAGGTTTCCGACCCACTAAATTCATCGGTCTCCAGGTTTTAGAACCACTTTTTCAGTGCTCTCCATGCTTTTGAACCATCAGACCCCTAAATTTTCGACCCTATAAATTTTTAATTTTTTGGTGGGGTGTCTAAAAAAGTGGTTTGAAAACATGGGAGGGGTCCAAAAAGTGGTTCTAAAACCTGGAGAGCTATGAATTTAGCGGGACACAAACTTGGGAGGGGTAAGCGGGAAAACGACCGCGGCTTACCGCGGTAGATTATATAGAAAAGCTGAAAATCTGGGAGTTTGAAAAAGTGGTTCGAAAACCTATAGAGCTCTAAATTTAGTGGGTCAAAATCCTGGGAGGGGCAAGTGCAAAAAGAACTTGGGCATGCCGCGGACGATTATATAGAAAAGGCAAAAACGCTGGGGTCTGAAAAGGTGGTTCGAAAACATGAAAGTGGTCTGAACATGACATTAGAAAACTCGGAGGGGTCCAAAAATGTGGTCTGAAAATCTGTAGAGCTCTGAATTTAATGGCTCCAAAACCTGGAAGGGGAGTAAGAGTGAAAACGACTGCGACGTACCGCGGTAGATTATACAGGAAAGCTAAAGAGTTTCACTCTCTTTAGCAGAGTCATCCATCATCGGGTCTTGGTTTTATGAATTATGGAAGATAATTTCTCAGGCACTAGTTAAGAAATTGGTTTGGGTAGTTATTAACTAACACCTGGATGTTGATTTCTAATTTTGCACATTTTATAGTGCATCGTATTTTTTTATTTTTTTTTCTAAGTAGCAGTTAGCCTTGCCTACAACTTATTAGAGTACACTAAATATGGACGTCTTTGAGTTCTGAAACTACAGCGACAAAATTGAGTTTTACCCAAATTAATAATTGCTATTATATGACGTAAACTCAACGGTAACAAATGTATTTTATTGAATTATATACTCTTTCATTTTGCATATCAAGGTCAAGAGGAACATCTAGATGGAAGAATTTTGCAACCAGTACCACTGATCAAGTTATGAAATTTAGTTAAATTCTGAATAGCTTTCTGAACGAATGTTTCGTACGGGACCTAGAACAATTTTTGTACAACTACTTTACGTAAATAAAGCTATGACAGATACAATTAAAAATACTCCACTGTACTTTGTGGGCAATTGATCTACGAAAAATTCAAAGATTATAATTTTAGTTTGAAAACCGGGAGTTTTCTGGTAGCGTACCACACTCATTTCTGGGTGCAATTGTAACATCGTCACTGGCTCGATTGGCTATACCTACAGTGCAATATATATTTCCGATTGTTCCTGCATACATTATTGGTAAGATGGAGATACCTAAGTTTATGGTATCTTACATATATTCGCAATACGACATTCAGGTAGGTTTTACTCCAGCTTGAGGTAACTAATTTCACTTCTTGGTGAATGCATTTTAATACCGTGACCAAGCCAGAATGAAGATGTCTAAGTCTCTAGCAGAGCAAGTCCGAATTGTCGCAGACGCTCAAATCAAGGCACTGATGAGTGCGAATCGTCGCAGGCGCTCAAAGTAAGGCATTGGTGAGTGCGAATCGTCGCAGGCGCTCAAAGCAAGACACTGGTGAGTGGGAATCGTCGCAGGCGCTTGAAGCAAGGCAATGGTGAGTGCGAACCGTCGCAGGCGTTCAAACCAAGGCACTGGTGAATGCGAACCGTCGCAGACGCTCAAATCAAGGCACTGGTAAGTGCGAATCGTCGCTGGCGCTCAAAGCAAGGCAGTGGTGGGTGCGAATCATCACAGGCGCTAAAAGCACGGCACTGGTGAGTGCGAATCGTCGCATGCGCTCAAAGCAGGGCACGGGTGAGTGCGAATCGTCGCATGCGCTCAAAGTAAGGCACCGGTGAGTGCGAATCGTCGCAGGCGCTCAAAGCAAGGCACTGGTGAATGCGAGTCGTCGCAGACACTCAAAGCAAGGCACTGGTGAGTGGCAGTCGTCTCAGGCGCTTAAAGCAAGGCACTGGTGAGTTTGAATTGTCGAAGGCGCTCAAAGCAAGGCACTCGTGAGTGCGAATCGTCGCAAGCGCTCAAAGCAAGGCACTGGTGAGTGCGAATCGTGGCAGGCGCTCAAAGCAAGGCGATGGTGATAAACACACTTTAACACATAGTTTACTAGAAAAATAGCGTTGCATTTGCGCTTTATCAATTTTATCATTGTCACATGTTACCTGTACATTGAAAGCTCTCTTGCTAAATTTTTGCTAAACGTTGAATATAACGCTAAATTTTGGAACAGTTCAGGACACAATCTTTGGACCTTTCCTGTAAATTTATTCCTGCAATTTCTGTTTAGAAGCTTCCGATATTTACAAAAATTCGTTGTGATCCCTTCGTCACGAAGTCTTGCTTACAACTGTTCTTATGAACAATTCGCCATAAAATCTTGATTGAAATAATTTTTTGCGTTCCTTGCGCCACAATATCGTGTTTACTAAATTTATTGTGAATATTTCTCCACAAAATCTTGCATACAATAATTTCATTTGATAGATAAGCCACAAAATTTTACCTTACAAAAATTTCTTGCGATTCTGTAGCAACAGAGTCTTGAGCAAAAACTTATTGTGATCAATTCGCGACACAACTTGCGTGCAAAGCTGTCTTGCGATTGTTTCACCACATGATCTTGCTTAAACATTTCATTTATTCCGTTCGTCACAAATTTTTACTTAGAATTTTCCGTGAAATCTTGACACAAAATTCTTCGCCGTTCGCCAGAAAATCTTGCTTGTGGTAATTTCGAGCGATCCTTTTGCCACAAAATTTTGTTTAGTCTATTTCTTGCGAACGTTCCACTACAAAATATTGCATGCAGTAATTTCATTTCATACGTTTGCCTTAAATTCTTACTTACAAAAATTTCTTGTTATCCTTTTGCTAGAAAATATTGTTTGCAAAACTTTCTTATTTATCCATTAGCCAGAAAATCATGCTTACAAAAAATTTCTTGTGAACTCTTCGCCACAACATCTTGCTTACAATAATTTCTGGCGTTCCTTTCGCCACGTAATCTTGTTTGCAAAACTTTTTTGCCTATCTTTTGGCCATAAACTCTTGCATGTAATCCTTTAGCCACATAAAATGTTGCTTACTAAAAATTCTTGTGATTTTTTCGCAACGAAATCTTGTTCAACAAAATTTTTGTGATCCTTCACTGCAAAATCTTGCTCTCGAAAATTTCCTGTAGTCTTCTAGCTACAAAATTTTGTTTACAAAAATTTCTCTTGACATTTCGCCACAAAGTATTGATTACAAAAATTTTTTAAAGACAATAAAATTTTCATTAAAAATATAATTCTTTTAATTTTCTATAGTGAAACTCGTAACGGCCATCAGACTGTGACATATATTTTTCTCCTTTCACAAATTTTATTCTGGCGTTGTTCAATTTCAGTAAGACTATGCCAAGCGTTGATATTATGCATCTGCACCAGCGTATTTTCGAGCAATGTCGCGAACGTTTATGGTCAATCAACAGCAAACTGGTTCCTGATTCTACTCATATCGCAGTTCCATTATATGTTCTATATTTCAAGAACGCTGCCAAATATATTTGCTTTGAGTTTGGGTTGGTTGATTGTTTTATTTTATTTGTTTAATGTGGTTTTACTAGCAGCATGTAAACTTTAAAATATGCATAAATTTATAACATTGTTGTAATTTAAGCGCTCTAGCAACTGCAAATTTTAGCGCAAGTATTGAAAAAATTTAGCCTGATATTTTAATGTTTGTTCAATATCGCCAGTTTAACTAAGCTAACAGAATTATTCAGCAATATAATATACTAGGCCAATGCAAATTACCAGCTGTGTAGCATGGCTATAGAAATTGCTTAAATATGCTGCCCTAGATGATGATCTATGATGACTTACAAATAAACGATTGATTACACCAAGAGGATGCCCCTTTCAATGTGCTACATTGTCCATGGAGCGTACAGCGTGTTTTTGTCATAATTGCTTGGTGTAAACATTTTGTCAAACTGTTTAAATGTTTTATGTAATCTGATATCGACTCTGCAACAGGCGAAACGATTGCCGCAAATCAGGCTGAAGAGCGTAGCGTTATGTCCTTAAAAAGAATAGCTTAGTGCGGCGTTAGTCGGCGACAGTGTTAGACTTATTTTAGGCTTAGTATATGGCTGATATCAAGGCTTTAGCTTAGGCTAACATTTCGGCTTAGCCTTAGTATAATAGGAACCGCACAACCTGTATAAAGCTTACGTTTCTCAGCTTAAATTTGTCCAATGGACTAATGATGCTGAGCCAATTTTTTTTCAATACGGTTCACGCAATTGCCACAAAGCTTATAGTTGAGCAGTATCTGACGAGGTGATTTAATTAAGTGTGGTTTTAATCGTCTTGAAATTTCAGAAAGATAGCGACCTTTGGAATTTATTTGACGAGGACGATTTTTAGGAAAAATACGATAGATAGAAGTTTTCTAGAAAATGCACGTAGAAATTACGTGTTTTACAGAAGCGTGAATCAGTTTTATGGGCAAGAGCGAGTACATTACAAATGTGTCTTTCATTATGTTAAACAGTACATGCAGAAACTTGTTATATAAATACGTTCCTCAAGTTAACATTGCTATGAAGTGTTGCCGTACTATATGCTGTTTATACATATTGTATAATTATATTTCAGTGCTATTGGCCATTGGTCCATTACTAAGTGCCATGAACGCATCGTCTCAACGAATTTCTCTAACGTCTTCTGTGATATACGCAACTGCAGCGTTATTTACTTTTCGATCCGAGCTAATAATATTTTTCGGCCCACTGTATCTCTCTGTACTGTTACAAAGGCCTCAAGAATTTGTTTACTACGTTAAAACAGGCATTGCCACTGCAGCAGTGTGCATTGGTATGTTTCGAATGTATATACAGTAGACATTCTGCTATTACCGTTGAGTCAAATGCAACACCTGGTCAGTCAGTGTATGGACATCTTTAAATATTTAAGCGTTTACGACATGATATAAGCAAGAAACTCGCCAGAATTTCTTTTCTTTGATTAAACACTTAGCTATCCTAATTTCGCGAATCGAGCCTGGAACACAGATATAATCTCAATTCCCAGCTACCGTTGGGCGTTTAGTATATTACATACGAGAAAATATGCAATTTTTGTATGAAATCCACAGCTTGATGGTAAAGAAGAATATTCTGTTATTCTATATTGTACGAACATATAGTCACCTAGTTGTGCCTTTTACTATTTTTGGCTATGTTCAAGCTAAAAGTATGGCGACTACGACGCAAACAAAATTACATAATTCGTTTATTAATTGCATCGTGCGGTGGTAATATGGTTTATATTACCTAACTACACGAAAGTGTTTGAAGTCCACTTTTTGCTTCGTTTTTAATATTTTAATAAAGTTTAATTTCCACGGTGGCTGGGAATGTGCCAACCGTGGCTCTTAGTGCGTAAAAAGACACAATACAGATTATGTAAACGCATCATTATTGTAAAGGAATACAAGATAATGCTAACTTTAAATGTGGGTTTTACGTATTTTGCCCGCGACCGCGTAAAGGAGGTTAGTAAAATTTCGGATTTGATCAGAACCTAGTCTATCACTTCGTTAAGCTTTTAATGCCACGCGCTACTAAAATGGGAACAGCGAACAATGCAAAACATTGCGTTAACTGAATTTGTCGTCTAATTCTCGACTCCACGTGCTTTGACATTCGATCTGTTTTGGAAGTTCCGCAATGAGTACAACCATAGTTCCTAGAAAGGTCAGTGGTTTGTGTTTGGCGCTTGTAATTTGAAATCCATGGTTCAGTTTATGACACCGGCTCGGTTTTGTCAAACATTATGCGCTACGATACGTAAATGAATTTGGTCATTCTGAAGTTAATAGCTTTTGTAAGAAAGTAATAATATTATATGCCTAACGACAGCATTTTAATCCATAGGTGATTTTATTAAGTTTAAACACACATGCTGTGTAGAAAAAACTGTATGCTTACATAGAGTAAATAGTTATGCTTTCAAGATTTTTCTTGATCTTAGACAACTCGTAGCTTGCTGATAATCAAGGATGTGGCATGGCTCGATTTCTGAATCTGCGGCCTGTTTTCTACAAAAGAGTAGGCTTCAGCTCAGTTGCAGTAATATTTTGCGTCCAAAATTATGGTTGTAATTTCACACAACTGTTGATTGACATTTTTGCTACATTCAGCTAACAAAATTACTCAAATGAATACATAGCCGACAAATCACACATCGACTGCATATACGATTTGTGTATCAACGTTTGACTGTGTTAAAATTTGTTGTAATAAATGGTTCCAAAGAAACGTGCAACTTATTACGCACAAAAAACTGTGGTACAAGAACCTGGCCAGGTTGGGTCATATTCTTTGCCCAAGTGGGCAAAAACCTGCCTGGGATAAGGGCGACAACGACCTTGATGAACCGGGGACTAAAGAGGTAAATGCACAAGAGTGTCGCGCTCTTCAGCAAAGTCGAACATCATCGAGTTTTGATAAAACATTTAGCAAAAAAGTCATGTGCTAGATAAATTTTATTTAGAGCAAAATTATGTAGAAATACAAGCGTTAAATGTTTTTCATTTTATAGAAATAAATGTCAAAATTTATACTTTACATATATATAATGTGTTAACATTGTAATGTTTATCAAATATGTATCAAATTCATACATTGCATGTATTTTGCCTTAGACAAATATATTGAATTTTTTAATATAGGTTGTGTGTTTAGCACTAATACATGTAAATTTTCGCACACTTATGAGCTATATTCGATGCTAATTATTAAAAAAAGTTTTTAAGTACTGTTACATCTTGTATTAATCGTGCAAAAAGCTTTTAATGAAAAGAGAAAATACTTATGCGTGAGTCCACTTTAGGTGCGTACACCAATGTTGTTCATTTGTCAAAATCATGAATTGATTCTCGCAGAAATTCGCTTCCTAATTTTGCCATTGATATTCGCATTTTTGTGAACGCGAACATAAGGTCTGCTACGTTTGAATGGAATTTACGTTCGCGGACATTTGTCCATTTTGAACGTTTGTCCGCGTTCATCAAATGATAATCTGAATCAGACACCAATGTTCGCAGGCTATTTGTGTACTATATCATACGAGAAAAACGCGACTGGTAATAGCATTTTCACTTGTACGCGGTAAGCAAAATGCGATGCTAAATCGCAAAATAGTAACAGCGAACGGCGCCTAATTGCGTTACAGCATCGCAAATTGTGTACGTGTGCATAAGGTAAATCGAGATTTGTTTGCGTTCATCGCTTTTACGGCGGTTAACTGACTAAAGAACAGCCCAGGTGTACGCGCATAAAGTGCAATACAAGCCAAATATCAACTTCAGCTAATTTAATGCAAAGATTATTTTAACGATAGTACATAGCAAATGTTTGGATTCAAAACCCTGAAATGCGCATGTAAACCTCGCACAAGATGCATGACATATAATGCAAATATATATGTATAACTTTATTAATATTAATTTTTATGAGCGACCGTGAAGCTATTTTTTATATAATGACTACGTTTCGTTTCATTTTTCACTGTTATCGCTACTATTATTGGTAACATGATACAATATGACTCCATTGAAATATTTTGCAGTAGTTTTACTTTTAATCATGTCTGAGATTAAATTTTGAAAAAGTAAAAGTATAGCGTTCTAATATCGGTAGGTCTCACTGTCTGAAACAGAATACTTTATTTCACAAATTTTAACATTTTCAGTGCGACTGTTAAGATTTTGTGAAAAAACAAGATGCTAATTTTGTAATATTACAAATTTATATTTTTAGAACGTAGTTTTACCAGCACGTATTATAAAAACATCTATACCGCTATAAGCTGTTCCTTTTTGTACCTTATAACGTAACGCTCCCAGGGTTACTTGGGCAAAATTCTTCAACAAGACCGATTCAAATAACAATTACAAGGCAATACTTGTACTTTGGGGTAAAAGCAGAATTTTAAATTTTTATGGACGAACAACGCAGGATTTAATGGGTACAAGTTGGAAAATCATGATATAGTGTTACACAGTTAGGATCTTGCAACATAACTAGTTCACTTTTCAATTTTTTTTATTGCGAAAGATTAAATCAAAGATTTTCCGACAATTTTGCAACAACGATTTTTCCGTATTGATATATGCTAACAACTCATACTTTACGCACCTTCAGCATTATCTGTTGGCGTGGATTCAATATTCTGGAACAGATGGGTGTATCCAGAAGGCGAAGTTTTTCATCACAACATCGTACTGATTACGAGTTACCTATGGGGAGTAAGTCGTTATGAAAACGTTGTAACACTTGTTTGTTGCTATCATACGACACAAGTATTTGGACATATCAAGAGGTTGTTTGCGCAAAATAAAATATGACAGCTGTTATACACCATAAAGCGGCGCATAACTAACTGAAAGGAATCGGAGACTCAGTGCTGCACTTAATATCATGATATGATAGCGTTGTTATATAATTCACACAATGCGTCATGCAACACACGCACTGATCTGTGAGTTTTCGGTAATGCCAAATAGTTCTTTCACTGATGTCACTTACATAACCCACAAAACGACAAATAATATTGGTAATCTTGATCAAAGAGAAAACGCGACACATTAAGACCCCCAAACAACTTTTCAAAAACTCATTGAACTGTGTCTCGTTAACAACAGTCAGTGAACAGCGAGCCGGTATGCTGGAAATCGTACCGTATTGAATTCAGTCGATTTAATACAGAAGCGGTGTCTTTACCTTTTAGCCTTTATTTAGTAGTTTAGCCGACCTGGTAAAATATGTGATACACAACATTGTAATAATACCAGGAAAATATCTGATTATTCTAAAGCTCGGTTTAAGTGTTTAATATATGGCCTGCAACAATGTCTCATGACGAGCCTTTATTTTAATTTTTTAGCGAATATTGTGGTTATCATAAAATGAAGTATATGTTAAAACATCATTTTACGGTATTTATTTAATGTATCTTAATGACAACTATTATGCTGTACTTTAATAATAATAAAGAATAAGTTGTGTTTATTACAAATATTTAATATTAAATTGTTCAAAAATATGTTGTAACAGGACCGTTCCGGCCCGTTACGTGTTTTTGCAGGATTCTGGTGCTAAAACCACTTGGACACACCCCCAAACTAAACCTGAGCGCGAGGCATCGGTTCTCAAATGGTACCTCAGCGTACTCCTTAAGGTCTGCGGAAACTCAGTTTTCCTAAGGATGACCAGCATATTGAATGGTGACATGGTCGTACTAATGATTGTGTGTTGCTTATTAAGCGCTCATTAATTAAAGCTTATTGCTTAATATAACCGATGTTGTTCACGTATACATATTGTTATCATTGATATCGTTGCAGTCGCATGATTAGTTCGTAGCAACAGTATCGTCATTTGGAGTTGGAGTTTAGCTGGATAGTTTAGGTGAACACCTGCGAAATGAGCTCGGCCTTGAGTAGAGCAGAGTAAGCATTAAGGTTCCCAATAGGACAGGGTGTTAGGTCCCTAACGGAAACCTGAGAGCACGACCGGAACGCGACCAGTCGCAGTCTAGCCATAAAACTTTATGAATAGGATCGTCAGGGGATAGGAGGCCATCGATTACTCAAGTTAAACCATTGTCCCCTAGTGAACAGAACCAAAAGTATCAATTGCACTTTGGTTAAATAACTCCTGTGGCCATGGTCACGAATAACACATATAGCCATGGTTACGAAAACAATTAACAACTAAAAGCTTAAACTAGTGAAAATCAGGGGTACGGCAGCTCCTGAATGTTCGGGAACGACTGACGTCGGGCTCGTTTGTCGGCCCGTAACCGTCTGACGGCTTCACTATCGATAGAGAATTTTGCAGGCTCTCTGATAAGGCCAAGATATCTCGAATCGCACGAGAGTTTCGCTCGGAATTCAAAAAAACAAACACGTTATAACTTATCGAAAAGCGGTTACTTACGCTAAGTTTGGCCGTTGGTAGTGGCTTGGGATAGGCATATTTATATATGCATATATGTAGGTATATAGCTGAGCTTAACGTCACTCTGCGTCTCTTCTCTCCATCATCGGCCGAATCTTCTATTTTGTGTCCCCTGTGCCAACTCCAATGTCCGAAATCTCCATGTCTGGTCAGTGGTTCCAGCCGGTTTTGTAGGATCGTCGTCATTGCAGTGTCTTACTCGCGCGCACAAGGCCACCCTTGATGGAACCGGCTAACTCGCGAAATAGTATATGTCACCGGATAACCTAAGCACGCCGTCGGGTTTAATTGCTTTCTCTTTCCCGCCAGGGGACGGCCGCCGAAACATCCGTTTTCACGCAATGAGCACCTAAAATCGTTTGACTTGCGTCATGGTAACCGATCCTTCTTCTTACTGCGGAACCGCCGATCGGAGTCTCGCGCTTCATTACGTAGACCACCCACTAGGGCACCAAACGAGCCCAAGCGGGTCTCGACCCGACAAGACACCACGCCGTTGCACGAGTTGCCCCTGTTCTGCGAGCATTTCATCATACATTACAATACTGACATAAATTCTTGTACCAGATCCCCGACTCTAAATGCATACAAGTGACCCTTCATTCTACTCGCCTACTTTCGCCGAGCACAACGATGTTCTGCGGGCATATGAACGACTTCCCGCTAACTCGCCACAACCTGCTAAAGTGCCTCCAGCTTGGAACAATGACTAATGGGGGTACAAAATACCTGAAATTTTATTTGCAACTCAGAAGTGGGCAAATCGCTCCTCATTGCGTTCACGTCGAGACATCTCCAAATATACCCGGCGGGTCTCCGTCCCCCACCCGTTAACCCGTAACAGCCATCGAACGCGCCCTCACCTCCACAGGACTATCCTTATCGCAGCCGTTCTAACACTTTCCCAATTTTAGCACGCGGGTCCGGCGTGTCGCCCCTCTTTCGAATCGCCCTTCGACGGCGAGTCCAACGTTCTGCCCAGCCGTTAGGGCGGGAGAGCCCACCAAAGTCCCCTAAGCTAAAGTATGTAAACAGACCCAGGTGGGTCTGGCCCAATGTTACGTCTACCCCCTTGTGTTTGGCGTCATTCGACCGCGTTTTTCGCCCTGGGGACGAATCTGACCCCGGACCATCAAAATTTCCCTGGGAACCCATGTCCCGCTCCCTTCCCGTGTCCCTCTCCTTTTCCTCTTTCTTTTTCTTTCTCTTTCTTCTTCTTTTGTTGTTTTTGTTTTCTTTCTGCCGTTCCTTCTCCTCGACTGAACTGGTGGCAGTCGCTCCCGTTTGTACTGCCGCTGTGTCCTCGCCGAACTAAACGAACAACGCCGAAAGCGACGACGAAGACACAAAAGAAAAAATATATATGTATATATTTATATATGTTTTATATTCAAAATTTTACTGAATTTTATAGTTTTATAATTATATAACATATATGCATATAAGTAAGGACGCAGAGCCGGGATGGAAAAAAGGAGGTAGGTTTGGGGACCGGTAGCGGCTCCTGGCAGGACCGGCCAAGGGTGTCCGCACGGCAAACGCCCCTTGCCCGGCTGCCACGTCCCCGACCCCAGTCTGGGTCCCGTCCGATAACCCACGCCCCCCACTGGGATGCTTGAAAGCCGGCATGGTGAGCTAGAAACCACGAAATAAGACGCCTTTGGCTCGACGTTCCGCGATGTCCTCACGCTAGAGGGTCTCGCTACGTTTATAGATAAAGCCGATTTAGCTGAGCGGCGTCCAGCGACAACAAAGATAACAAAGAGGAAATTGATAGATGACGCCGTAATTAGAGGTTGCATGAGCGAGGTATAACTTGCCAACCTACCGAATTAGTAGATTAATGGCGCTTTTCAAGGATTGGGCGGATGATTAGTAAGTATCAAGCACTGCTATATCCTTATTCGTTTTACGGCTATTACCCCCGGCGTTACGTGGTTGATTTCAACCACGAGGAAGCGGTTTAGTAATCCAAAAGAAGAGACATATTTTAGTTTTGACCCAACTTAGATCAAGGGCAGGAAATGGCATCTTGGAAGTCATTGCTAGCAGTTGGGATCATCGTCGACAGGATGTCGTTTTAGTGGTCGACGTTTTGGATCTGATTACAGAACCATCCGGCGTTGATTACGGGAAATAACGGTTTTTAAAGTTCAGACTTTCAAGGAAAATCGGGTAGAGAGCACAGATGTTTTACCTCCGGCTATTCGGAGGGTTCAAATTTGATGTCGGCGATTTCGATTGAAGCCGACTCCCTTTAAGGACAACAACGACTTACGGTAGCTGTCATCTTTAAGCTTCCAGGAAATCTTCCGATTGGATATCGTGGCCAAACCCAAGAAAAAGTGCGCGTTCAGCAACCAACGGCGATTTTGGCCGAAAATTTTAAATTTGCGAGCGACACTCTGAATCGAGGAATCAGTTCGACTTCGGCAGAACGGAGTTCGGTCGACTTTACTGACCGGCTCCGTTGCTTTACGCTCAATATGTTATAATGGTTTTGTTTTCTCTTTCTCTTGTTTTCACATGAACTCGAAGCCGCAATGATTTCGTTTTGGGTTCGGGATGCTTCGAGCCAAGGATGACAACCTAAGCGTGTACGTTAGAGAAGGGGAGGCCGCATTCCTTAAGAACTGCTTCTGGTAAGCGGCAGCTGCGATGCGAGTGCGGATATTGGTCTGTGAAACGTTAGCGTTGAATGTAGCTTGTTGACCCTATCTTGTGAGGCGATTGTTCGTCAGTCCTTGCGCAGTCAGTCAGTCAGTCCAAATATATTGAAGCCACCCTTACCTCGAAATAGCTACAGCAAGCGGTGCCCGGAATGTATGAAACGTTGTCGAGTTCCGATTTATGTGATTCAAGAGGAGGGAGACTCAATAAAAGGCCGAAGTCCTTCTGACTCCCCACGGTCGTAGGTAGAACACAAAACCACCCTTGAAATATAATAAATCCTTGTTTTACATGGCTTGCTAACCTGACATAGCTTGGAAAATTTTCCTGAAATGACCGTGGTTCAAATTTCAGTAGCGGTTAAAGAGTATCGAATGTAAGGGATGTTTTGTAGTCGACGGTTTTACGGACGGTTTTGTAAAATTGGCAACTTAGTGGAATGTTCGGCGCTCACGCCACTTTTGGGGCCGAATTGATTTGTGACGCATATTGGAGGACGTGCGTCCCCGCGGGACCCGCTGAATCTTTGGAAGCGTGAGAAATTTATTGTAGTTTTTGAGTTAGACAAGAAAAAATAAGTTTGTTGAACTTGGGATTACGCGAGACAACGGAATATTGTTCCCAGAGAGATGTGCTTATGCTTTATTCGTTTATGTTTGCTTTGTTTAGCTCTCTTGTTTTGTACGATAATATATACATGCTACATTTGATATTTCGTATCACGTCAACGCCACATTTCATATTTCGTATCACGTCAGTAACTAATTTCCGATAATGACCTAGGAGGATTCGATACCGTTGAAGCCAGCAAGAAAAAAATTATACGGGAATTTTCGTACAGTTTACTGGATGACGGTGCAGACCGATTGACACAAGCCGCGGACGTCAAGTCGCCATGGTGCCCCACCAAACAATGGCTATTTTTCGTACATGATCGGTCGGCCGTACAAATAATTTTAGTGAGGGCTTACTTGTGACTTGCCCTCACGACGGGACGATAAGGAAATCCTTTTAGCGACACCACCCGAGGCTCGTATGAATTTAGAAATTCTTTTCTAATAGTTAGGTGTAAGTGAACATATACTGGGTAGGACCACATTGGATTTGACATTTCTGCCGATATGTTGATCTGTACCATACTGGCTTTAATCGTGTGACATTCCGTTGACCTATATCATGCCTGATTTGGTATTTACGTGTATGCAGTGACCTATATCATAAATGGAGTACGGTAACTTATGCATAACGCTTTATTATTTTATGTTTCAACTAACCCGCACTCTACCAATGTCACGGACCACCTTCGTGGGTTCCATTCTCTTTTAACAGGCCGCGCACCCCTGATTCGCTAGAACTTCGAAGCATCCCTCGAGCAGGGGGACTACCTCTCAAACTTTTTGGAGAATAAACGGCAACGCCGCGCGTTACTTGGAGCGAATTTCGAAGCGTATCGGAGCATGCTCGTGGCCCCATAGCTGAGTCTCCTAGTCGCTGAAATTGAGATCATGGCAGCATCGACGTCCGATACCCGCCTAGTTGGACTGTTGGTCGCTCTCGCTGGTACATAAATTTGCACCCCGGGGATCATTTCGTACAGCAAGTAGCCGGATTGATCGCCTAGTCGGCTGTCAAGTACACCGTGTTATTACTGACGTTTCTGCCTTATCTATGATATCTGCGTCACCTTATGTTGTTTATAGCGTTTAAATAAAATTCAGAAAATCAACCGTGTCCGGTGTTATTCATCTCAAAAGCGTAATATTATCGTCCATGTGGACCGGTCAATCCTGTGCGCTATGGCTTGCTAGACGAAGACTCCAAGCATTAGCGCGCCGCGTTCTCCTTCAATGCCAATATAATAACAAAGGAAGTACGGGAGGAGTGCACGAAATTAATGCCGGAAACTGCTCCCTTTAACAATACACGTAAATAGTTATAGAAATTTATTAGACAAAATATCTCGCTCAAGACAAATAATTACGGCTTTATTAAACAATGAGGGGAGCGACCGACGTTAAACTTTCAGAGCATGTCGGAACCCCGTGGGGGCCACCTTGGCTACTTCCAAGTTCTTAGGTTCACCATCATAACTCATTGAGTCCGAGTGAAAATTTCTACTAAATGGGGCACACACTCAAAGTTGTATTTAAACAATAGTGACTTAAACAACTTCCATGTAAGATTAGGATAGGGAACATCGGTCTGGCATTATGACCTGAAAGCAGGTTTCGGTGCCAACTTCCCTGGGGGACCTCAGTAATCATACCCGATGCTAGACACGTGCGCAACCAATTGAGCGGGGTCCGAACACACCTCTCGAATCGAGCCTGCGACTTGCTAAGCTCCATAGCTTCTCGGGTCTGACCAAGATTAGTGAGAACATTGCAAAATTTATGGTTCACCCTTGATGTTATGATAGCCGGGCTCGTATATGCATGGTGTTGGGAGGTTGCCCCATGCAGCTGCGTACCGTTATTACATATAATTAAATGATAACTAAACGAACATTTTTTGTATTTAGACGTCGCCGTTCTTTTGGTATTTTTATCCAGCTATACCACGTTGTTTGGGCGGCACACTGATTTTCGTTGTTGGCGGTGCCTTCATTGATCGTCGTGTGGCGAAGTTTGTGTTTTTGTTAATTTTCAGTTTCGTGGTATTTTATCGTTTATACCAGATTCATAAATAACAAATACGCACAATTTTTGTCATGCTGATTATCACAAGTTATAGGTGTCCAGGAGGGATGGAGGTCAGTACGGAACATCTAAGCCATATTAACACCACTGCCGCTCCTAAAAACCCTGCAAAATTTTTGTCCATGCTGAGTATCACAAGTTATTGGTATCCATGGGGAGGGGGTCAGTACGGGACCCCTAAGCTATATTAACCTTTTCTCACTCCTAAGGAGCCTGCAAAATTTTTGTCCGTGCTGAGTATAACAAGTTATAGGTGTCCAGGAGGGATGGGGGTCAGTACGGAACATCTAAGCCATATTAACACCACTGCCGCTCCTAAAAACCCTGCAAAATTTTTGTCCATGCTGAGTATCACAAGTTATTGGTATCCATGGGGAGGGGTCAGTGCGGGACCCCTAAGATATATTATCCTCTGCCCGCTCTTAACGAGCCTGCAAAATTTTTTGTCCGTGCTGAGTATAACAAGTTATAGGTGTACATGGCGAGAGGAAGGTCAGTATGGGACCCCTAAGCGATATTAATCTCTGCCCGCTCCTAAGGAGCCCGCAAAATTTTTTTTCCATACTGAATATCACGAGGTATAGGTATCCATGGGGGAGGGGCCAGTGCGGGACCCCTAAGCAATATTAACCTCTGCCCGCTCCCATGGGTGGCGATCCCTAAAAATAGTTGGGGGATGAGCATAATATTTCTTTAGTTCTTATCCCCGCATCTTGATCTCTGGGGGATGCAACCTCCTCACGTCCCCGGAATCGCCGCCCATGCCCGCTCCTATGGCGCCCGCAAAAGTTTTGTCCATGTTTTGTGTCACAAGTTATAGGTGTCCAAAAGTCCAATGAGGGAGGAGGTCAGTACGAGGCCCCTATGCCATATTAACCTCTGCCGGCTCCTAAAGACCCGCAAAATCTTAGCATTTATGAGCATATGAGCATACTTAAAATATTTTACGAAAGATTGGAAAAAATAGGACAATTATGAGGGGAAATTGAGGAGAGTGGAAATATGTGTGAGTTACCACCCCGAAGCCTGTCCAACCCGCCGCGACCCCCTTCCGCACCTAGAACCTTTCAAAAGCAGGTGCAATAAAATTGTATACATTCCAGTAAACAACTTTAACGATCATTATTTAACTAGTGACAACCGATAAACTTGATTTTCAAAGATATCTATTGGTTTGATTTATCTTATTTAATATGGCCTTCGATATTTTAAACTAGAAAAGAAAGTAGTGCAGGCTTCACAGAATAATGAGTGCAAAAATTGGGCAGTTTTGTCTTTAACAGCCCTCTGCAAGAAACTAAAATCTGTAATGGACGGTTACATGATATTGTAGTTTCTTGAAAATGGCTGCTAGAGATTTTTGTCTTTGATGACTGCTTGCTAGATATTTAGATCTCTAACAGATAGATGTAAGAGATTTTAGTCTTATACAGATAGCCAATAAATACAAAAATCTCTACCAACTAGCTGTTAGTGATTAAAATCTCTTGCAGCTAGTCATAACAGATTATTGTCTCTAATGGCTAGCTGTTAGAAACTTTTGTCTCTTACAGTCAGGTATAAAACACAATTGCCTCTAATAGCTGTCCATTAGATCTTCAAATATTTAACGTTTGGCTGTAAGAGATTTTTGTATGTTACAGCTGGCTGTAAGAGACAAAAGTCTATAACGGTTAATTGTTAGAGATCTTAGTCTCTTATGGCTAGCTGTTACGAGCTTCCATATTTAAGTTAGAAGTAAAGTGACATGTCTGAACCATGACCATATCTAGAGTTAATAAGGTAAAGTGGCGAAGTCTGAAACTGATTATTACGGATGTCAGGAATAAAAAGTGATTGTAGCATAAGCAAAGGTCGAATGAGCGTGGAAAAATATATGCATATTTTAGGAACACCAGAGTTATACGGTTACAAAATATAAATTTGGCAAAGTATACAATATGCTGGGTTACCATAACGACAGCCGTCGATTATATAAAACAACGGTAGAATTATTCACCCATTTATAAACTGAAGCAAAGACTACTTTTATCAATCAATGCATTATACATATGAAATAAAGAATAGGTGTTAACCGACGTTAGTTTTCTTTCCTATGAAATAGCACTTAAAACAGTATTCCCAACAACCGCCGCCGCCATATCCAACGGCGTTTCAGAATAATAGGCATACAAACGTAAACAAATTGATCCATTCGCGAGAAAACAAACACTCCTTTTACATAAAGGAAAGACGGTTGACAATGATTATAAATCAAACAGTGTGGAAATTGATGTAGTTGATGTAAATGAAATTGATTGAACTAATGATTTCACTGCTGTAATTAGTTGATGTGAACTTGTAACGTCTGGTAAAGCTAGCGAAAGATATACTTCAGTGTACATTCAATATTTCTACTAATTAATTACTGATACCTAAAGTGTGACACATATAACCACGGTTTTAGTATCTTAGAGATAATCCGACAAAACGTTCATGGCAATGTCCAAATCTATTAGCGAAACAATTTTGGTTTTTACAGAATAGCAGGTGCAAGTTTTACGTAACACATGACAATCGAAGACTAACCGAGCGGTTTTGTCAATGCGTTTCTATTCTATAACTGCTGTTCTTACAATTGTTGCTTTCCGGTATAATTGTTACAGGTTGCTACTTCTTGTCTGCACTTTTGTCTTCCTCCACTCGTTTCTGCCACATAGAGAACTGCGATTTATTATCTACGCTATTCCGTTGTTTAACATTGGTGCTGCATTAGCATGCAACAGAATGTAAGATCTTTCGATTTTAATTAAACGTATACTCCGAATATGTTATTATTCTACCAAAAATTCTGATGGAAATATTTACAGTCTTATATATCTCCATCTGTTAATTTGTGACATAATCTTCCTGGCAGCCAAATTCCAACTTCTTCATGAGGATGTTGATATCTCAATTCAGACTCTCCTTCAGGTTATTGAGCGCAAATTGTACATCCCGGTTTTCACCACCAAATTCAAACGCTAATAGGTTCCTGTGAGTCAAAGTATTATAGTAGTATACTTTATACTGTCAAACAATTTGCGGGCCTGTTACCATTTTAATAGATGATTCTTATTTTCTTGATTTCGACTAAATCGGGATGATATATAACGCGTTGTAGTCAGCAGGACTTGATTATAAAACAATTTTTTAAAGCTCTAATTAAACGTAAGAGTGGGGTTCGCGTTTGGCAGGCACTCGCTGTACAAAAATATGCTAAGTCTAAAATTAATAGTAAACAAGTTGTTCATGAATCATAGAGCGAAAACTGCTGTTCGAAAAAGTGCGTGTAGATCTGCAATACAGCCTGCTCTGTAGTATGCTGTTTGCGCCTGCATTAGGTTTTTACTTGTGCTCAAAATATAAAAAATTGTGTACGTCCAAAAGTAAAGAAGAATCATAAAAACGATTTAGCCCATTATCCTTACAATACGAATTTCAGATGGAAAAATAGGCATAAATGCAGTTTGTTACGAAAGGCCCTGGTCTTGGCTGCCGTCGGTCACATTGCTTTCAATTTAGCAATGACTGGATGCTGTTTATACGCCTCACATTGGAACTATCCTGCTGCACACGCTTTGCAATGGCTTAATCAAAACGGAAATCGCAGCGAACGTAAGTGCTTCACCATTTCTCACTGATATATAATTTACAACAGATGGAACAGCTTGCGGACTTAGTTATCCGGATCCCATTGTTTGTTGCGTGCGTTGCTACATGCAAATGTTATACTTCTCCAATTTTGAATAACAAAATACTTTCGTGAAAGGACATTGTCTAGCCTAGTTATGTTGAAATCGGAGTTACACATTGCAAAAGAGCTCTCTTCGTAAAATTACACAAATCATAAACATCGCATTGTGACACATCAGAAAACGAATATTTTATTCCCTCTCGATAGGAATCGAACGTTTTTATGCTGTTAAACGAGCCGTGGATGATATTGCCGCTACAAATGGCTTTTGCTGCGACTGTCGAAAAAATCTCAAGCTGAAGCTGTAGCTGTTGCAGGCTCAACTTAAAAGCCGCTCCGTTGCTTCAAGTGTTTGCATTGACAGACATTTCAGCTGTGGCTCTTTGCATTGCAACCAGCGATTTGCATCGCAAAATGCCTTCTGAACAGCCATATATTTAGAACTGATATCCTCTGCTAAGTTGTATCGTCGAATTCGGAATCTTTTGACCATGTAAATCGTCAAGTACCAGAATGAATGAATGAATGAATGACAGCAAGTGGTGTTTATATAATCTGGTTAAACCCTAGGTCCTTTCCAACACCCAAAATCTGTATGAAGAATCTAAAATCTAATCCTATTCCAGAAACCTATTAATTGGGTCAATTTTAGTTGATGGCCTTTGGAGTTATCCAAAATTCCATACCCAAAGAATTTGAATCTTAAATCTCTTAAATCACTGCATTAAAAGTCAAATGTTTTGCAGTTTCCAAATCTTTACCACACCTTCTACACTTATCATTATCTTCTGTCTTCAAAGTTTTAGATGTTTCATAAAATTGCCGTGCCCCATAAACTGCACGGCGATTTTCATTTTGTCTTTATTCAATTTCCATAGAAACACGGATTTCCATTTATCAATTTCCTTGAAGAAACATCTAATCTGCAAGCCGTTATTTCCATGCCCCCACTTTGACTGATGGTCCCTATATGAACAGTCTTTTAAGAAAGCATTAACAACTGTACTTATAGGAATGCAAGGTTTGGGAGCAACAAACGCAGTGTCCGATCCCTTTTCAGTCAGCCTGTCAGCCAGCCAATTCATTTCCAAACAATCCAGAATGTCTTTTAATCCAACCTAGGTTCAAGCTACTCCTCTTACCAACCCTATTAAGATGCTTTATGCATTCTAGCACGCACCAAGATCTGATTCGAGAATTATCTAATGCCTTAGGTGCAGCTTGGCTATCGCTAAAATAGCGATACTTCAGTTCCTAAGTTTCTTTTCTTCTAAAATTTCTGCGCATCTGCATATAGCAGTAACATCTGCCAAAAACAGTTTCATGTCGACGAAGTAGGATGAATAGTGATACTTTATATAGAATAAAGATACCCCCACCACAACTACTTTCATTACCCCTGTTGACCGCCGATCCATCCGTGTAACATACTATTTCAGTACTTTTTAACTTCATTCGAAAGCGGTACAGCTGCACCACCAATCATCTACTGCCTATACCCATTTATACTCGTTTTCTTTGTGAAGATGACGCTATTACTTTTTGCAGCATTGACATCTAGTCCTCTACTCTCACAGCAGTGAAATACCATATTTAAGGCATTCTAGAGTCTATTACAAACAGCTTGTAGAGAGGTTGAAGACCCCATTATTGCCAAATCATCAGACTACCCCACACAGACATCCCTGTTACTGTTGATCATTTGCAAGATTTCATCAACTACAAAGCTCCACAGGAGTGGAGATACTAAGCCTCCTTAGGGAAATCCTCTAGAAGCTTTTACAGTGCAAATAGCCACCCCAAATTCAGCTATTATACTTCTCGTTGAAAGCAATTCTGAGAGCCAGTATTTGACACATATTGCAATTGTCCGGTTATCTAGACTGTCAAGAATAAAAGAAACCCTAGTACAGTTGAAGGCACTAGATATATCTAGAAACACTGCAACTGAATATTCGCCAAGGTTCATTTGGCGTTCAATGGAAGATGTCGTATACTGAAGAGCCGAAATTGTACTTCTGCCTGGTCTGTAGGCATGCTGATTTTTATGTAGGGGAACCCTCTTTATAACTTCATCTCTTATATATCTCTTTAAAATCTTTTCCAATGCTTTCAACATAAACGAAAAGAGGCTACTTAGAGTCAGAATAGTCTTCTTTGCCTTGTTTCGGAACAAAATTTTTTTTACTTTGTTTTCAAAAATGAGGCATATGGCCTAGTCGGACATACGATCTGTAAATAGTTACCAAAATATCCACTATATGCTTAATGCAAATCTGCAACAGAATCGGATAAATCATATCCGGACTCGGCGCTTTATAAGCACCATAACTGGGTACTGATTCAGTTACTTTCTTCTGATTAATCATATTATCTATTAAATTCACGTCTAGTCGACTGGTGCTAATAGGCCTGTTCCTATCAACAAAATTAACCTCATCATCAGCCTCACACCCTGGTACGTGAGTACGCATCATTACTTCCAGAACCTCTTAATCACTATCCGCAAAAAGTCCATTTCCGTCTCTGCTCCTCCCCAACACATTCCGACTATTCTTTTTTCATAATCTTGTGTATTCTATTACTTTCCGGAACCAAATGAATCGATTCACAGAATTTCCTCCATGTTTCCAATTTTCTATCTCTAATCAGGCACACTGATTTTGCAATATCCTATATTTGTTCCACGTTCTTAAGTCACTATATTTAACCGCCATTCTATAGAGTTTCGTGACTTTTTTTAGTACTAGCTAACTTCTCATCTATTGCGGCTCGCTCGATTAGATTTCATCGGGCAATTCTCTTCCGCAGCTATTATAAGTGTGCTAGTTAATTTCATTACAGTAATATCGATATCATCTTTACTATTACACTGAACCTAGTCTTCAGCATTTGTAATCTCCTCTGCTCTTCTCTTTTATACGAATTCCAATTTAATTTCCTAATATTAAGCTCAGGTTTTCCAGTTTATCAGAATTCACAACCACTCTGAAACGAGTAAACTTGTGATTCGATCCAGAATATTCCGTTAATACTTCCCAATTATAAATATAATGTTCGATTAACGTACTAGTTAATATCAAATCAATAACTTCTCGTCTATTGCGAATCACAAAAGTCGGCTCTTAACCCCGATTAACAATCCAAACATTAGTAGTTAAGAGAAAAACCGTCAGTTCTTCACCTCTTCTATTAGTGTTGCTACTACCCCATATCATGTTGTGAGCATTAGCAGTATAGCCTATTAACAATTCTATTGCTTTATTTTCGCAAAAAATTTGCTAAATCCTTCAGGTTTTATTTGCGGCAGTCCCTCTCTCGCATCATAGGGAAAAGTACATAGATGCAAGGCAGAGGTCCCGCGTTCCGCCATTAATTTTGATACAAATTTTTATTACAACAGAATCACCGTCTGAAAACTGGTTAGTAAAACTGGCAATAAGCTTTTCTGAAGCAAATATAGCAGTTCTAGTTTTAGCTTTTGGACTATTTATCGAAAAACTGACCTTTCACCCCCTCGAGTTTGGCCGGAGCGCCACCCATGAGAAGCGGCTCCTAAATCAGCGCAACGACCGGAACCGGGACCAATCTAGGTTTTGATTCTGGTTCAATTTTTCCAGTCCTAGAATGCTGGCAGTTAATCTGATATATGATCAAGGGAGCTTCATCATGATGAACTCCACCTGCCATCATCTGGTCACATTTAGCAGTCTGAACCTCTCGGTCCACACTCATGTTTTGTTGGGTTTATCCGAGGGCCGGATTACATATCTTTCCTTAAATCTGGTTTTAGTTGGGTTTGTTCTATCAATCTGAGCGCCCCATAACATATTCCATTAACTGTTGGCTCCTGAGACCAGCGGGACGATCCTCGAATCGGATTACAGAGCGCCATCCCGTCCGGAGCCGACTCTGACTTCAAGGTCAAAAAACTGAATGTAAGTCATTTCATATCTTAGTCTGTTCCCCTGTTCCCCTTGACCCGAATGAGTTCCCGAATTTCGGGAGTCACCCTGAAGCCAATGAGACGACCACGTTGTCTGTTCTTTGAGAAGTAGGGAACCTAGTCTTGAACATTAAGCACAACCGGGTTCCTACAGTCAATATTCCTTTTGATCACTTCAGGGTTTTCAAGTGGCCGCCTTTTGCCCCATCGGACATAAAGCAGATCAGTTTAACAGTTTCCACCTCGGAGGCAAGTAAAACTTTTCTTTGGGGTTCCCTCTGTGAGGCATTCATTTTTTCCAGCCCTCTTGACAAAGTCCAATGTTACCTGATTATTACAGGTGACCTTGAAAAAGCCGTTGCTGAGACCAGAGTCTTCAAAGTCCAGCTCCCTCGTCAGTGGGTCACCCTCAATGGCATCCACCAAGGCAAGGGAGAGGTCCTCAGCTTCCTGTTCAATAATCACCTTCCAGACATTGTCCTTTTTAAAAAATGACAACATTCAACGCGGATGCTGCCGCCATTATGACCCCACTTTCGTAGGAGGCGTGGGTTTTGTTTTAGCCTGTTTATTAGGGCTTTCCGGAGTGGCGCCCTCCACTTCCCTTTTTCTTTTCTCCTCTCTGTTGGCAGCTCCTGACTGGCCATGTCTTTTTGGGCCCGGGATTTCCGTTTGTCACTGGAGGCTTCGGGTCCCGAAACCACCGCTGCCTTGAACTGTTTCAGCTTCAGTTCAACGTTCTTTCTTAACTTGCTAATGGTCTCCCAGATACCATCAGCATGAGAGTCACTTTCTGTCTCATGCCTCTACCCTACGGAAGCAGGTACGGCACGATGAGACAATCAATTTTCAGGGTGAGGTTGAGGCGCAACCCCTCCCCCTGTCGAAGCAGTTACAGCAGTTCTGTGCCATTTCATTTTCGTTCCCTGTATGCTCCTCCTGCTTAGGCAGTACAGCTGGCACATCCACTATGGTAATTTTTTGGACTTCAGTTTCGGGGTTTGACGATCGCCGCACTTCATCAGTCGCCGCACCCGTGAGGGTGCTCATCGTGGCCGTCGCTCCGCCATCCTTTGGCCCCAACACTGAGCCGCAAGGTGGTGTCCCCAGAGACTGTGAGACCTCATTGCCGGGTACCGGGGCACTATTAGTTTCGTTATTCATATAATGCTGAAAATAAAATAATAAAGAATACATACTTATATACCTTAACTACATACTTATATATACCTTAAATACATAGCATATATTCAATATATAAGAATATAACATATGGGAGAGAAATCTTGGGGAAAAGAACGATAGCCTCAGCAATGGAACATTTATGAGTACCAGATACTTTGGTCTTGTTTCCATCGTCGTTTGTGGCAGTTTGGGTGCACACAAGATGGGCTTTACGGATATAAATGACCTGTTCGATGTAGTATACGGACCCGATTTTCTTGTTTTGAGATCACCTTAATTATCTCGTATGGTCTTTTACAGCGATAGTCTAGGCCTATAAGGGATGCTTCGTTGTGGTTATTAACGAACTTCGCGTTCAGCTAGTTCATGGATAACTGAATGTTTTCGCTGTCCATCAAGCGGTATCGTGATGTCCATTGTATGCTGGGGTCCTTCAACGAATCCGTTGACGGTCCTCGACCGTATCTTTTTGGTGATACATATTAATGCGCAAGTGATTAATATGTATCACAGCCTACAGCCGAGGATGACAAGACCGTGACAGTCCAGTTTCGGCATACGGTCGATAAAGTTAGTCTTGACAGAGTAAAGGCTACATTAGTTGGCGAATCGTTTAAACATTCGAAGCCTCCGGACAATACCGATAACGTCGAATCCTCGACTATAGAACGAGTTGAGGGGACTGTTGTGTTGGCGAAGGTCTCGAATTGGCCCACATGGCCCGCAATGATCATCAATCCTAGCAAAACCGAATTGTCATCACATAGAAGACGCTCCAATACGACGGCAGCCAGATTTTTCGGGACCAATCGTCTAAATTTTGCGCCTACTGTGTCTATTGAAGATTATCAAAGCGCTCCAGTCGTCAAGCGCCAAGATCTCTGCCTTGCCTACAAGCTTGCAGACAATCATTTGAAAGGTATGATGAACAATGATAGGCCCAGTCCGCAGCCATCCGTCCAATTCAATCTGCCACGCTCTGCTTGTGGGAGATTGTGTAAAGGATCACGTGATTAGCTGTTGTTATCTTTACTCAAATGATATACACATATCAAACGTCACATGTTCCGACGCGTTGCAGCATTAGCTAATCAGAGAACGCCATGTGTTAGCCACGTCAGCGAAGACATCCCGTAACTCAGATACGAACGCCACGTTACACAAGAATAGAAACCAGATTATATATAAACGATGGAAATGACATTTTTATCATCGTTTTCATTTCACTTATTCCTGTTCATGCACAACAGTTGACATCGTGTTGTATTCATTCAAAGTGTTTATTCTATATTGCTTGTTTTCTTAGTAAAGTAACTTACTTTCTATTGGCGAACCCGACGTTATCCCCTGCACGCGGAGTTTATTCACACAGCTAGTGCTTAACGGACGCTCGCTTCGCGACTCCGCAGGTGAGTTATGTAGAATCTCGCTACGCTAGCGTATATAGCGTGGCTGAACACGCTGTGATCGGGGCCTTTGGTGTAGTGGTAGCGCGCTAATCTTGCAAGCTAGAGACCCCGGTTTCAATACCGGCTGGTCCAATGAATGATCGCTCGTGGATCTATTCACATTAACTAGGATGCCCTCATATTACAAAAGGGAAGCGGATAGCTGGCAAGACGGTGTTAACCTACGGATTACTAGCTAAAGAGCTTCAGCTCACGATTATTTACCTGCAAAACTGTTGTGTACTGATTCATCTTTAGCAATTGCACGGCTCGTTTTATATAGTGCTTTATATGCATATTGTAATAAGCTATTAGCTTTTAAAATATAACCTAAATAAATCAAAAATATACACATAATAAATTATTCATGTTGTTCTGCAAACTTATATTATTATCATTTATTAATGTAGACTGCTATAATGAATTGCATGATTTCTACGACCATTTTAGATCTCAGAATTCACATTGACGATTTCAGTGCTGAAACTGGAATATCGCGATTTCTCCACTCAAATAAGAATTGGGAGTAAGTGATAATATTATGAATACCAAAACTGAATCTAATTGTCACTAGGAATTAAGCTTGAATACCAGCATACTTTCGTCAGCCAGCCGACTGCTTTCGATTATTTTCAATTTCTGACAGACTGTACGCATTACGGTTGATTTTATGAAATCCATTAGTTAAGGATTAGGCTGTAAAATCTACAACGGACTTCAGCATCCATTGCCAATGTATGAAATATCCATTCAGATATTCTGTCAAGTATCGCACGCTGTTGCTTAACTGTCAGTAAAAATCAGCGACAGTTTAGCGAAGCGAACCTAGTGGTAATTTGGACTGCCAATACGGCGCTAAGGCAGTACCTCCCACATGGCAGTGACAATAATAAACGAATGATATAAAATACCGTAAATGAGTGTAATGTATGTAAGGTGATACCCTTCAGAAACGCTTGCTCGATACGCATCGACGGGTTAGAGTAATGTAAATCTGTCAGAAATTTTGGCGACGGGGTGGAGGGCGGGAGGGATGGCGGTGCATCACAAGCTAAGTTTTGAAAACCGAATACAAATAAATTTCTCAGCCATTTGGATTTTTCTTAACATGCTGTCTGCTGCTGTAGCACATTTTGCTGTTGTGTAATTTTGAATAGGTATACGTTTTAAATGGTTTAAAAAGCTTCTTTGTGCGTATTAGAAATAACGTCGTTATGAATTCTTTTTGGGTTCCGCCAGTACTGTAGATTTTAGGGGTTGCCGTCAGTACTGTGGACCCCGATGTTCAAATCTCTGGTGGGGGAGTGGGATCCTGACCACTGGGACCCTCTTTGATATACGCCTAGGCAGGCAGTTGCATGACGCTAAAAGATTGGAAACGTCTCCCTGTAATTTAAAGGGAAGCTTAAGACTAGGCCCACCATTAAATTGACTTATTTGATGACGTGATTAGCTTTATCTGGACCATTATTTTGTCTGAACCGACAGGCAACTTGGGAGGCTCTTGCAATAGACTGCAAGTCATTTTTTCGGATAAGATGTTGTGGCACCAGTCCTGTTGCGGCACCAGTCTTGTTGTGGCACCAGTCTTGTTGTGGCACCAGTCTTGTTGTGGCACCAGTCCTGTTGTGGCACCAGTCCTGTTGTGGCACCAGTCCTGTTGTGGCACCAGTCCTGTTGTGGCACCAGTCTTGTTGTGGCACCAGTCCTGTTGTGGCACCAGTCCTGTTGTGGCACCAGTCCTGTTGTGGCACCAGTCCTGTTGTGGCACCAGTCCTGTTGTGGCACCTGTCCTGTTGTGGCACCAGTCCTGTTGTGGCACAAGTCGTGTTGTGGCGCCAGTCCTGTTGTGGCACCAGTCCTGTTGTGGCACCAGTCCTGTTGTGGCACCAGTCCTGTTGTGGCACCAGTCCTGTTGTGGCACCAGTCCTGTTGTGGCACCAGTCCTGTTGTGGCACCAGTCCTGTTGTGGCACCAGTCCTGTTGTGGCACCAATGCTGTTGTGGCACCAGTCCTGTCGCGGCACTAATCCTGTTGTAACACCAGTCCTGCTGTGGCATCAGTCCTGTTGTGGCACCAGTCCTGTTGTGGCACCAGTCCTGTTGTGGCACCAGTCCTGTTGTGGCACCAGTCCTGTTGTGGCACCAGTCCTGTTGTGGCACGAGTCCTGTTGTGGCACCAGTCCTGTTTTGCACCAGTCCTGTTTTGGCACTTGTCAAGTTGTGGCACTAGTCCTGTTTTGGTACTTGTCAAGTTGTGGCACCAGTCCTGTTTTGGCACTTGTCAAGTTGTGGCATCGGGGAGCGGGTAAAGACGTCTCCAACTCTTCAATAATAGAGAGGGCAGCAAAAATGTGGTGGGGTTGGTCGTTTACATACACTTTATTATAACTCCATCAAGTTATTTCATCAGGTGCAAGTACAAAGCTGGGCCTGATGAAGTAGCGGGACTGCTGCGTCAGCAGGACTGGTCCCACAACAGGACTGGTGCCACAACAAGACTTGTGCCACAACAAGACTGGTGTCACAACAGGACTGGTGCCACAACTAGTCTGGTGCCACAACAGGACTGGCGCCACAGCAGGAAATTGCGTTATTGTGGCATCAGTCCTGTTGTGGCACTAGTGATTTGTAGCATGGGTGGAGGCTAGCGGAAGCTCTTCAAAAGTAGACGAGTCGGCAAAAAGTGAATCGGTCGGTCATTTACATTCATTTTATTATAAACCCATCACGTCAGTTTTTCACGTTTGGCAGTAAAATGTGGAGACTGGTGTCACAACAGGACTGGTGTCACAACAGGACTGGTGCCACCACAGGACTGGTGCCACAACAATAAAATTTAATTGTTGCCACAACAGGATATTACCGTTGAGAATATTTGTCCCCTTGCTGTCGCGAACCTACCGTATAAACAGAAAGAGTCTCGGTCATACTGTAAATAAATTGGTGGTACAACAATAAGATTTAATTGTTGCCACAACAGGATATTGTCGTTGAGAATATATGACCCCATGCTGTCGCGAACCTACCGTATAAACAGAAAGAGTCTCAGTCATACTGTAAATAAATTCCAGATTGTATACGGCACACCGTTAGGAACCACATTTTTAGTTTACGGTGTCGTACGTTTATTATGGAAATTTTTGCTTCGGAATGGTATTTTAGAATAAATATAAATTTTGTTGTCTGAAGTGAAGGTCTTTTACCTGGAGGAAGCAAAAATTCGTCAGTGGGCAATAAATCAAGGAAAGGCATGATTTTCATGTTTTCATGGACGACACAAACAGGCGGGTACTAGCTTTTTCTAGAGACATTGAAAAATACAAAGTCCCATTTGTGAATTTACCGAAGGCAGTGCTTTTGCGTTCCTGGAATCATTCATATCTTGCAAATCAATCTATGAATACCACTTATGACATTTGACTACATAAATAACACTGCAATAAACTGCAGTTTGAAGCACTTTTGCACTATACTCAAATGTGATGATATTTTGTTCAATCATAAAGTTGTGAATATCGAAATGTTGATGTTTATAATAGAATGTTTTCAATTCACTATCCGACAGAAAAAGTCTAACCCACAGTTTTATGTTTCCGATTTACGCCGCTGGTTTAGGCTACCGTTTGCAGCTGTTGCATCAAGGCGGTCTAATATTTGCTCAAGGTTCTCCGTGAGCTCAAACAAATGTGCCAAGTCGTCTGTATAATCCAAATCAATAAAGGTAAACGACGAGTATGTAACTGGCCAAGAGACCCCTTCAGCTGTAGGCGTCTGATTAAGTTCGCTGGCACCGTAAACGCCAGCGAATTCTAGGTACTCGAGCGACACCCCAAATGTATGACGCAGTCTGTTTAGTAGCTACTCGAACTGTTCACTCAAACGTGCCATGGTGTTGTCTCACAACGCTGATGATGTTAGCGCTAACTCATGGATCTTGGCACTAGCGGTAACAGATACATTCACTAAAATTCTGTTAAACAGATATCAGATATATTAAAATAAAAATTAACAAAGCGACTAAGAATTTTTCGCGATAGAGTGAAATTTAGCTATTTCATTACGAGGCAATGATATTAACAAAATTGGAACATTCTGCGGCCTTGAAGTCGACGCATCATTTTTGCGCGAGCGCTTAATAGTTCCGGTGGGTCACTGTTCGGTCGCTTTTTCCTGCGGATTATCCGTGGGTCTGTAAAATATTGTGGGCCAAAACCAGTGGGTCATCGTGGATCGCGGTTCACTACTAGGTAACTGACGTCCATTTCTGGTGTCAAGTATATATTCCGAAAGCTGAGAACATTATAACGTGAAAGCCGCAAATTATATTTCGTCATAAGTAAGAACTTAAAACTTTGAGGAGAGGCGTAATGAATACCAAAGAAGAACCTTTGTTTCCACCGCTAGAGAACGCTAATGTATAAGCCGCTAATTGAGTATTATTAAAATATAAGAGTGCGATTTGCTTGAAACGCGCTTTTGTATATTAAGTTTTGTTTAATGTCTATTTTTACAAAATTACATTTTTCAGATACATTAAAACCGAGAATATGCCCTTGAAATATATCACTCGAGATACTGGATATACTCATCAAATAATCGGGAACTATACTAACGTTGGAACGGTGTTTGCCGAACGCTTTGATCATACATCGAAAATAATTCACGCCGAGCGTGGCTTTAATCGGATTCGATTTAAACGGGACTTTGGAGCATTCGATCTGCTATCTATGAAAATTCCTTTTAAGTTTGAAATGACATATAAAGTGCTTGTTGTAGAGCTGTAAATACGCCGTAGCTAATGATATATATAATTAGCTGATATATTATTTCAGTGTAAAAACATGTCAGCAGACGTGATTAAAGACAAGAAGATGCTGACATGTTAGAAAACTATTTGGTATTTCGATAAAACTTGTTCCACTTGGAACAGTACCGTCTAAAAGATTGAAAATAGTGATTGAGGCAGTCGTTGCGACGTGTTTAATCACCTTATCTGCCAAGAATTTAGGCACTCCAACCGCCTGTGCATGTGACGCATTAAAAAATCACCTTCGCTAAATATATGTGGTGTTGTATATTCCCTTCAAACAGCTTATGTTATTGCTTCGAATGTGCCGTTCCAGATCGCACACAGTTTTGCGCTGCATGACTTGTACTTCGGACAAGTATCCGTAAACGGTATAGACACTCATGAACTTCAGACGCCAACTTTTCCGGCACTACACGTAACCCGTGTGTATTCCTGTTGCCTCTATATCATCGCGCATTCCGTTTCGTTCGATTTGATCATTTATCAGGAAGCTCTGGCGTGCAGCTGTGCAGTGTAATTGTCTACTGTTCGCCTAATAGCACGGGGCCGTACCAGTGTAATTAAATCGGAGCGAGCCAAGCGTGCAAAGTTTCCACTGAGAGTGCTACGGGAAAGATGGTGAGAATTTTGTTTTATTATCGGTATGTGTGAATCATAACTCGTCTTCAGACGGATCGATTTTGATAAATGTTTTTGTTCGATAGCAAAATTGATGGAATATGACAAAGCTGTCGAAAGTCCGTTAGCTTAGGCGGGGAGGAGGCTGAGGGGTAGGCGGTCTGTATGGGATATGTCAGTGGGGTAAATAATTTTTGCGAATTTATAGCCTATTTTTGTATTTTTTTAAATCATACGCGGCGTGTGGCGGCGGCACGAGGTTGGAACCTTCAGGGAGATGCGGATCCTTCGGAGGAAAGGTAAATTTGGTTTAGGAGTAGGATGTTTCGACGCTTAGGGGGTTAACTCCTCTACCACCTTATCGACACCTATGACGATGTGCTCTTTAGTTGAACGTGACCAGCTCTGACCCCGTCTTCTTGGTCAATATGGCAAAACAAATTTTTAGGGGTTCTTTTGCCCAGTCTGACCACACTTGCACCAGTGTTTCGCGGCCAATATCTCATGCCAAAACTAGACATAGCAAAATGCCCATCAGCGCAGACTCATTTTAATAAGATCTGCAACTTTGATGAACAAATCGAACTTGAAATGTTTTGTCGATTGTATAAATATAAAATTACAATATACTAAGTAGTCAACTAAGGTGATAAAAGGGCAGTGGTGAGGAATATTGATTTCAAATTTCACTTTCGTATTGTCTCTAACATTTTATTTTAGTTTGAAATTATTCGTCATTCAGACGACCCGAGAACACCTTTATACATTTAAATGTGGTGTAGTGGTTTACCAGTCCAGAAGTTCAACTCCCATCGGCATATTTTTGAATTTTAATAGATTTGTTGTACTAAATATGAAACATAATGTGTAGACTCATTGTAATATTAAAAGAGCACGAGTTTTTCCATGATTTGTCAAACATTTAGCCTCGAAATAAGATTTCACAAAAGTTGTCTATTTTTGTATGAAGTGGTGCTTCAGCTGGGAGAAGAAAAATGCCAAGTATAATCCGAAGTTTTGTTAGGGGGCACGAAGCAGGAGCTTCAGTTTCTTCCCAGGTGGAAGGGATAGTACCACATATTCCTGCCAACCAACCTCTTTCATTTAAAAGAAGCCAGCAGTTAATAAAGAATTTTGCTGTTAATTGTGAAATTTTCTATAATGTTTTTGAACTAGCTAACGGAATGGGTTGCAAACAACGTCAATGAAATTCCGCAATCGGTACACTGACAAAATACAAACACTGTGTAATGGTTTGACTCAACGCTGATAAATATAATACACGCTGCAAAAACTTTTCTGAATAGTGAAATAACAACGGTCTCCCCGAGCCATCCTGTGAGGCCATCGAAATTGCTAAATAAAATTATTTTGCACCAAAATAGATTATTCTGTTATACAACCGCACTTATACATAATGTTTAGATATTTCTAGCCATAAATCAGGAATGGGTAGAAGAATATCCCTATTTGTACAATTAATACGATTAAAGATTGACCGGTACCGATAAACACATTTGCCTCTAGTGTCTCTGATTTGGCGAACAGTAATTCCCGTGTTCTAGATAACAAGGCTTCAGGAATCTGCATTTGGTAGCACCCGTACAAATTGTTTTGTCTACTACACCTCGAGACTTTTTAGGTTGTATTTGGTTCAAATTTCCACAAAACGTATAAGTGTAGGCTGTACGGTCATTATCCTAACGGCATCTACGCTCCAAGCTAGAGAATAAAGTGTCCAAACCCTGTTATCGGCCAAAATTGTAAATGTCATCTAAATAGAAACCTTGTTAATTTATGGTCTTGTATGTCATTCAGGTGCTCACTGAACATAATTTATATGTGAGATTTATATATGCTGTTGACTTCCTCAACGTCCAATACTTGGCTATCAAACAGTGGTATATGGGCAGTTTGGCCAAAATCTGACTACATGTTTATGTTGTCTTCTCTATGTTCGCAATAAATAAGCTGACTTCGTTTAAGCATATTGAGCATTTATTGATCATTGTTGCATTTAAGCTAATATATATTATAGTCAAGTATATTATAGTCAATTGTTGATGCAACCAGGTGGTATTTATATGTAGTTTCGAATCAAAATTTGAATGTGTCAGTAATGTGTGAAATTTAAAAGATATCCTAGGATATTTAACAAATTTAGCGATTTGTCCTTTTCAAGCGACTTCAATGTTTTCATGTTTATAGCGCGATTGCCCTAAGATTTACCTAGTGGTGAATTTGATGCCTCGTGCGCATACGCCAGCGCGCATTTGGATCAGTCCGGGCGTGTCAATTTTGTCATGTTTATAGAGTCAAGAGTTGCAGTTATTGAGATGGATATGGGCGAAAACGTATTGTTTAGGTATATGCTGATGTAAGGTAAACAAACAGTTCGTTGAGCAGCGAAAATAACTTGGGCAAAGGACACGATTCGCTTGGTTCCAATTTATTTAACAATCGCACGAACTGTAAAACATGGGACAAAGAAAATTATTTCACCGATGCAGTGAATTCAGCGAAAAAAGCAAAAGCAATTATAATAACGTAAAGAATGGACCGAGTATTTTTGATTATTGATGATATTATTTGTATATATATATATATTATTTTATTACCGTTGATGATATAATTGACTGCTACGTAAAAGTGTATACTACAAATGAAAAGACTCATTAAACGTTTTAAAAATTTATGATATAATAACATTAGGTCTCATTGCATTAGTGGTTATAGAAGTTATAGTACTAGGGAACCAATAATGGCTTACACGGTTCGTACGTAGGCAGACATAAAGGGTACGGGGTTTCTGTAAGACGTGTCCTCCACTCGTCGCACTTAGACCAGCAACATATTCTTGGAATTTCTCACGAAAATTTTCCCAATTTTGTGAATTTCCCAATTTTTGTTAAAATTTTCATCATTTTTGCTAATTTGCACCAATTTTTGCCAAATTTCCCCCAAGTTCTGGCGATTTTTCAAATAGTTTACACACATTGAGATGGCATGGAAGGTCGGTAAGTATGAGCTGAGGGGAGGACAACCTCCTACGTCTCCAGGGACACATACGATTATTACTAGTAATTCAATCGAGATTGCAGAACGTAGTGAACCATAGGAACACCTACACGTTTTGCGTACACAGCCAAAGAGCTCTCGATAGCATACGTCAATATGCTATAATTGGATAATATCACACAATACCGCACAAGTTAAAACAAAACTAACACCAGCAATGAGTTTCCCACGGTCGAAAACCCCCAAGTGCAAACTATCAGCAACGTAACAGGACGTAACAGTAAAATTAGGAATTTTAAGTCGATGAACCATGTCGACTCCATACCCTCGAACCTATAGAACCATGGATCCCAGAGTAAAACGAACACCGGCAATGAGTTTCCCATGCCCGAAAGCCCCCCAAGTCAAAGTTTTCAGCCGCCCACGATATCCGAACAAATTTTGGGTCGAGGAAGCATTGGGGCGCCATACCCCCGTACCTCAAACCCCATAAATCTAGAACCGTAGCTTTAATCGAGAAACAAAAAAGTGGCATCGGTTTTTTTTAATTTTACTATGAAATAAAACCATCTAGAGAAAAAATTCAAAAGTTAAAATAGAAGTAACCTTGCTTCCGTGAAGGGTACTAAAATGGGGTAAGAACCCATATTTTGACCCCTGACTCCGGAACCAGACCCAAATAAATACGCTCGGAGATATATACGGCAAATCGACTATGCCGGTTCGAATGAGCCCAAGAATGAAAATCGGTTAAGGCGTTCCCGAGTTATGGCCGATCACACACAGACGGAATTTAAAAGATTTCAGCCTGCAACACACAATGTCCACAACGTTTCACTACGTTCTGACTAAAGTAAACAGATGTACAAACATGTTAATGTGTCGTTAATTCTATGTTATAGTAATTATTTATTAGTGCACCACGGGTGAAATAATGCAGTAAGTTTACAACATACACAGTAACAATTCAGAACTTCATTATAAACCTATTCGCTTGAGAGCAAAGGCTGGTTAATACATAATGCGTAATGCTGATGTTTCAAAACGACATATGTAAACATCACTCCTACGCGCTACACTTACGAATTTTTCAGACCTGATCCGTTGCCTTCTCCCTAGCAACTGGAGATTTGTAACTCAAAAACTTTCCATAATGTTAGTTTAAATTAAGAGGAATATATTACTTTCAGATTATGTAGTAAAAGTGGTGGAACATTGTTTTGCTTGCACACGTCCGTGTCACCACCGCTGATATTACTTAGGTTTCAAAATAATTAGGCTAGTATTGGTTATGGACCATCATGAAGTGACTTTTCACGGAAATAATCAGTAGGTATTTTTTCCCATATTACAACACCCTCAGTCCAGGCGAGTTATGTATCCCCACCCTGAAATTTTGATTAAATGTTATCATATCGGCTCTATTTAAACAAAATAGTCTTGTTGACTTTAAAATATTGTTCAGCATTCCAAATTTCAAAATTCTGCATCAGCCAAATTCACATTGGGCATAATGCATAACAACAATTTGCAGCATGGCAATATCCTTATACATGTAATATGTCTATTGTGCGTAAGGATAACACATATATATGTGTATTATACATATATATGCGTAAGGATATATCCTTATTGAGGGGTATGGATATATATCCTTATATATGTAATGTATACCATATACATTATTAAGCATATATATCCTTGTAAGGATATATCCTTATTGAGGGGTAATGATATATCTTTATATACATGTGATCTATCTATTATATATGTGTAAGCATATATCTCCCTGTAAGGATATATCCTTACAAGAATATATATCCTTATATACATGTAATATATGTATCATATACGTGTAAAGATATATAATCCTTGTAAGGATATATATCCTTATATACATGTGTTCTATGTATTATATATGTGTAAGCATATATCTCCCTGTATGGATATATCCTTACAAGAATATATATCCTTATATACATGTAATATATGTATCATATACGTGTAAAGATATATCCTTGTAAGGATATATATCCTTATTATATTGAGGGGTACGGATATATATCCTTATATACATGTGATCTATGTATTATATGTGTGTAAGCATATATATCTCCCTGTAAGGATATATCCTTGTAAGGATATATATCTTTATATACATGTAATATATGTATTATATACTTGTAAAGATATATATCCTTATTATTGAGGGGCACGAATATATATCTATATATTTAATGTATATTATATACATTATACATGCGTAAGGATATATATCCTTGTAAAGATATATCCTTATAAGAATATATCCTCACTTAGCATTAATTAACATGATTAATTACCTTCACCCTCAATTGAGGGCTAGAGGGGCAGAACCCCCATTTCACATCTACTCCCTTGGAATTACCTGGTGATGAAATTGGTGTCTCTACGCATACGCCAGTACGCATTCGGACCAGTACGAGCGTTATAGTCAATTTTGTCGTGTTTATAGATCGACTGCTCGTGGATTTATCTACTAGTGAAATTGGTGTCTTGTACGCATGCTCCAGCGCGCATTTAGGTCAGTCCGAGCGGTATAGCCAATTGTGTCATATTTGTAGAGCGACTGCCCTGGGATTTACCTTGTGGTGCAATTGGTGTCTCGTACGCCTACTCCAGTGCGCATTTGTATCAATCCTAGAGTTGTAGTCAATGTTTTCTTGTTATAGCGTGACTTCCCTTGGAATTACCTAGTGATGAAATTTGTGTCTCTACGCATACGCCAGCGCGCATTCGGACCAGTACGAGCGTTATAGTCAATTTTGTCGTGTTTATAAATCGACTGCTCGTTGATTTACCTAGTAGTGAAATTGGTGTCTTGTACGCATGTGCCAGCGCGCATTTAGGTCAGTCCGAGCGGTATAGTCAATTGTGTCATGTTTATTGAGCGACTGCCCTTGGATTTACCTAGTGGTGCAATTGGTGTCTCATACGCTTACTCCAGTGCGCATTTGGATCAATCCTAGCGTTGTAGTCAATGTTTTCTTGTTATAGCATGACGTCCCTTGGAATTACCTAGTCATGAAATTGGTGTCTCTGCGCATACGCCAGCGTGTATTTGGATCAGTCCGACCGTTTTAGTCAATTGTGTCATGTTTATAGAGCGACTGCCCTTGGGTTTACCTAGTGGTGAAATTGTTGTCTTGTACGCATACTCCAGCGCGCATTTGGACCAGTCCAAGCGTTATAGTCAATTTTGTCATGTTTATAGAGCGACTGCACTTGGATTTACCTAGCGATAAAATTGGTATCTCTTACGCACACGCCAGCGCGCATTTGGATCAATCCTATCGTTGTAGTCAATGTTTTCTTGTTATAGCCTGACTTCCCTTGGAATTACCTAGTGATGAAATTGGTGTCTCTACGCATACGCCAGCGTGCATTTGGGTCAGTCCGACCGTTTTAGTCAATTGTGTTATGTTTATAGAGCGACTGCCCTTGGGTTTACCTAGTGGTGAAATTGGTGTCTTGTACGCATACTCCAGCGCGCATTTGGACCAGTCCAAGCGTTATAGTCAATTTTGTCATGTTTATAGATCCACTGCTCGTGGATTTACCTAGAGGTGAAATTGGTGACTTGTACGCATGCGTCAGACCGCATTTGGATCAGTCCGAGCGGTATAGTCAATTGTGTCATATTTCTAGAGCTTATGCCCTTGGGTTTACCTAGCGGTGAAATCGGAGTCTCGTACGCATACTCCAGTGCGCATTTAGATCAATCCTAGCGTTATAGTCAATGTTTTCTTGTTTAGAGTATTACTTCTCTTGGATTTTCCTAGTGGTGAAATTGGTGTCTCGTACGAGTACGCCAATCCGTAGTGGGTCGAATCCTAGTGTTATCGTCAATGTTTTGTTGTACATAGCATGACTTCCTTTGGATTTACCTAGTGATGAAAATGGTGTCTCTACGCATACGCCAGCGTGTATTTGGATCAGTCCGACCGTTTTAGTCAATTGTGTCATGTTTATAGAGCGACTGCCCTTGGGTTTACCTAGTGGTGAAATTGTTGTCTTGTACGCATACTCCAGCGCGCATTTGGACCAGTCCAAGCGTTATAGTCAATTTTGTCATGTTTATAGAGCGACTGCACTTGGATTTACCTAGCGATAAAATTGGTATCTCTTACGCACACGCCAGCGCGCATTTGGATCAATCCTATCGTTGTAGTCAATGTTTTCTTGTTATAGCCTGACTTCCCTTGGAATTACCTAGTGATGAAATTGGTGTCTCTACGCATACGCCAGCGTGCATTTGGGTCAGTCCGACCGTTTTAGTCAATTGTGTTATGTTTATAGAGCGACTGCCCTTGGGTTTACCTAGTGGTGAAATTGGTGTCTTGTACGCATACTCCAGCGCGCATTTGGACCAGTCCAAGCGTTATAGTCAATTTTGTCATGTTTATAGATCCACTGCTCGTGGATTTACCTAGAGGTGAAATTGGTGACTTGTACGCATGCGTCAGACCGCATTTGGATCAGTCCGAGCGGTATAGTCAATTGTGTCATATTTCTAGAGCTTATGCCCTTGGGTTTACCTAGCGGTGAAATCGGAGTCTCGTACGCATACTCCAGTGCGCATTTAGATCAATCCTAGCGTTATAGTCAATGTTTTCTTGTTTAGAGTATTACTTCTCTTGGATTTTCCTAGTGGTGAAATTGGTGTCTCGTACGAGTACGCCAATCCGTAGTGGGTCGAATCCTAGTGTTATCGTCAATGTTTTGTTGTACATAGCATGACTTCCTTTGGATTTACCTAGTGATGAAAATGGTGTCTCTACGCATACGCCAGCGTGTATTTGGATCAGTCCGACCGTTTTAGTCAATTGTGTCATGTTTATAGAGCGACTGCCCTTGGGTTTACCTAGTGGTGAAATTGTTGTCTTGTACGCATACTCCAGCGCGCATTTGGACCAGTCCAAGCGTTATAGTCAATTTTGTCATGTTTATAGAGCGACTGCACTTGGATTTACCTAGCGATAAAATTGGTATCTCTTACGCACACGCCAGCGCGCATTTGGATCAATCCTATCGTTGTAGTCAATGTTTTCTTGTTATAGCCTGACTTCCCTTGGAATTACCTAGTGATGAAATTGGTGTCTCTACGCATACGCCAGCGTGCATTTGGGTCAGTCCGACCGTTTTAGTCAATTGTGTTATGTTTATAGAGCGACTGCCCTTGGGTTTACCTAGTGGTGAAATTGGTGTCTTGTACGCATACTCCAGCGCGAATTTGGACCAGTCCAAGCGTTATAGTCAATTTTGTCATGTTTATAGATCCACTGCTCGTGGATTTACCTAGAGGTGAAATTGGTGACTTGTACGCATGCGTCAGACCGCATTTGGATCAGTCCGAGCGGTATAGTCAATTGTGTCATATTTCTAGAGCTTATGCCCTTGGGTTTACCTAGCGGTGAAATCGGAGTCTCGTACGCATACTCCAGTGCGCATTTAGATCAATCCTAGCGTTATAGTCAATGTTTTCTTGTTTAGAGTATTACTTCTCTTGGATTTTCCTAGTGGTGAAATTGGTGTCTCGTACGAGTACGCCAATCCGTAGTGGGTCGAATCCTAGTGTTATCGTCAATGTTTTGTTGTACATAGCATGACTTCCTTTGGATTTACCTAGTGATGAAAATGGTGTCTTGTACGCATACTCCAGCGCGCATTTGGACCAGACCAAGCATTATAGTCAATTTTGTCATGTTTATAGAGCGACTGCACTTGGATTTAGCGGTAAAATTGGTATCTCTTACGCACACGCCAGCGCGCATTTGGATCAATCCCATGACTTCCCTTGGAATTACCTAGAGGTGAAATTGGTGACTTGTACGCATACGTCAGACCGCATTTGGATCACTCCGCGCGGTATAGTCAATTGTGTCATATTTCTAGAGCGTATGCCCTTGGGTTTACCTAGTGGTGAAATCGGTGTCTCGTACGCACAGGCAAGTGCGCATTGGGATCAGTCCGAGCATTATAGTCAATTTTGTCATATTTATAAAGCGACTGTTCTTGGATTTAGCTAGTGGTGAAATTGGTGTCTCGTACGAGTACGCCAATCCGTAGTGGGTCCAATCCTAGTGTTATCGTCAATGTTTTGTTGTACATAGCATGACTTCCTTTGGATTTACCTAGTGATGAAAATGGTGTCTTGCGTAAACGCCAGCGCGCATTTGATTTAGTCCGAGCGTTATTGTCAATTTTGTCATATTTATAGAGTTACTGCTCTTGGATTTACCTAGTGGTGAAATTGGTGTTTCGTACTAATGGTGGTACCTATTGGTGACAAATCGATTTTTCAACAAATCCTGAAGAAGCATTTACGAATATTAAATTCATGTCGTTGTAACAGAAGGCTCTTGGCAATCAATCGTCCATTTGCCGTCGCACAGTAGTTGAGCCATCGGCAAATTCGTAAACAACGGCCAGCCGAAAATGTAAACGGCCTGCCGTTGTCCAAAACTAGTTTGTACCTGGAAAAAATTTTTTCCACTTGCAACCATCGTATTGATCTACTGAGTGTAACACCTCAATTGTATGGGGCCTTTACAGCTAAAGTTTTCATACAACGCCCGTGCCTTCAGTGGATTTCCCTTATTTTTACTTAATTTATCCATTCTTGATTTGTTATGTACCCCGTTCATACATCATCTGTCCAGCCGATTTTGCGAATTACCCTAATATGTCATACTACTATGTATAATACAACATCTCTATATCACATAGTAGGCATTACATATCAAAAAAGCTTGCAGCATAAAATGACTTCACAATAAGCTCGAAATCTGTTTGAAACTGCAGTTTCTAATCAGGCGTTTGTGTAAACCTTTATATCCATTTTAGAAATGGTTTATCTTTCTCTAGATGGTTTGATTTCAAAAACTCAATATTAAAATAAGCTCCCATGTTTTCCTTATATCGAAAATGCCTATGCCATTTGGTCAAACCAAGAGTGCGCTAGGGAAGAGTATGATACTCCCCTGCACTCAGATGTAAACCCGTGTTTGATGATGCGAACGTTTTAGGCCTGACCCCACCCCCTCCCCCAGTTTTTTGGGGGTGTGAGTTTAGATGCATAGAACCGCCAGTTTCGGGGTGGGTAGGTCGGACCCCTTCCTGCTCCCCAATTTCTGGGGGGTCGATTTATAAGCAGCTACCAGAAATTGGGGGGTCCGACTTACCCTGCCTCCCAGAAGTTGGGGGTCCGAGCTACCCCCCCCCCCCTGAAACTGGGGGTCTATGCATCTCGACCTCGAACACGGGTTTACATGTGAGTACAGGGAAGTGTTATACTCTTCCCTAATGCACTCTTGGTGAAACTGATACGAATTAATAAGGTAAAATCCATTAACTGTCGCAAGATATTTGTGAGCAGAATTCCGCTCGAAGTGAAAAATGAATCTTTAGATGTATAGAAAATTTGGCGTCGTTTCCAAAAACCGGGAAAAAGTTATGTCGTCGTAAAAATAACTATATTGAAAATTGGATATTTTTAGTCGCAGTTTTCAGCGCCGCTTGTGTTTAATATACTAGTAATATATATATCAGCTATGAAAAAAAAATAGTAAACTCGTGTTTACTAAAATCTGTATGCAGCCCGATGTACTTATAATTCAAGGAAACATACTTAACCCAGACTAGTATAAAGATTTTAGTGTATCTGGTGCACTCAGTGTTTGACATTTTTCCAGTAAACTACACAGAGTAGTCTTTTAATAGAATCACTATTTTATAATGGTAGAAATCACTTGATCACTTTTTAAATAGTAGAAATTATTTCTTATAATGTATGTCTTACATATAAAGATACACGATCAGTCGTGCATTAGCAATACATTAAAGCTACCTAATAACTAATTATATCCTCTTGCATTAATATATATGCCATATTGAAACGCCACTACTGAACACAATAAAAACGTATGTCCCATTGATCATATGTTGCATTAGATCGCTTTTAGTTTGACTGTCAGGCTCGTAATTCCGAAAATAGTTGATTAACAGCATTTTAGTCACGTATAGCGGATTAAAAGATCCTAACAGCAGTTTCCCTGAGTGTCAACTTGCGAGAGTACGTGTAATGATAATAGTGTGGTTCATTGCAATATGTTAGCAAAACCTCCACAATAGTTATTTTCTTTCACGGACTTCGTCCTAAAGTTGGAAAATATATCTTAAATTTAGGGAAAATGCTGTCTGAGTCATACTTTACTTAGATATAAACCTTTGCTTTGTGATAGTGATGTTTTCGAAGGCTGATAATAATTTCCTCAGCATAATATGTATAATCGTTACTTCTGATTATTTAATATTTAAGCTCCTATTTTGTGGTAGCCGCATGGTTGAGTCACATGTGTTTAAACGAACATTACAAATGTGCATAACCACTGTCGAGCACTAATTTATTGCTGTTATTCTTTTTAGCCGGTGCTAAATCTGGACAACCAGTTAAGCGTGAATTGAAAACTAGTGAAGAAATATTGAAAGTTCGTAGGCGGAAACAAAGGATTCAGGCATTACAGACAAGAAGACGTGAATCAAAACAAATAAATAAACGTAGTAAACGATAAATAATCTAGTGGTCAATATCATTTATTCGTGAATGTAGCGTGTATAGATAGTCCTTGCCAATAGTGACTGCACTTCGATCGATACATGTTCGATGTTCGTATATAAATGTGTTCTAATGTGTTCGACATCTATTCGAACACTGTTTGACACTGTGTGCCCGTTAAATATAGCCGTTCACGTTTAAATTAAAAAATCTATTTTTGTTTTAAAAAACTGTTTATGTCATAAAAATGCCAAAGTTGTCCCAAACTGATCAAAATGTTTTCGAAAAAATTTATATCTTCGAGGAGTGTTCGAGGTTCGCTCGGACCCTTTTATTTCGAAACGCGACAGTTATTTCCGATAGACGCTAGTTATAGATACTAGTTGAGACAAAACTGGATCTAGAATATAGTGCAATCGAAATAGGTTAAAATCAACATAATCTTTTCTGGATCGTAGTCTCATATGAAATCGGGTTCGAAATTTGAGTAATCTAATGTATGCGTTAGATTTAAACTTTAGATTATGCCTGAATCTTAGGTTGTATCTGAGCTTTGGCTAAGCCTTCCGATACGCACAAGTTTTAAACCAGTAACGATTATTATGTGTCTAACCTAAGACTTAAAATGAACTCAGCGGCCGTTGAGATGTTCAAATTTTCAGCTTAATTTTTGGAGCTCAGGAAATGAGTGTAATCTGATCTAAAAGTTTTAATACAAAAATTAAACATCTCTGCATCGGAAGACGAATGTGCTGGTTTAAATGTAATTAAGAATGATGGCTCAAAATTTTTCATATTTCAAATAATTTCTTTGCTTCATGTAGTGAATGACGTTCGTTCAGATTTTGAAAAGTAAAAATAAAAATTGTTCAAATTTGAGCAGAAAACTTCAGAGTAAACCCATCCAGTTCCAGCAAAACGGGAAATTGAATGCAGTATCAATCATAAAAGTGCAATTTAAATCTCGGTCAATTTAACTTAGGCTTGAAACGAATGTTATACCTTTCTCGATATACTATTTAGCTTGAGCGTTACCATAAGCTAAGATCTTTGTTTGAGCTTTAAATATGTATTTAATAGGGTAAGTTTCGGGGCAGGGGTTGCTGCAGCTTCCCAAACCCCCGCACTAAGCTATTATTTTCTCTAACGACAGGGGCGCTCCGAAATTTAATTGCGCTGAAATCAAAATCGGTGGAAGTTTCGTTTAATCGAAATCGATCAATAATTCAGCGCTTATTTCATACTGCGACAGTTTATATATTTATTATAGTTTTCGCGGTGCATGACAATTTGTGTCAGCGAAATTTAAGTTATTCAAATATCAGAAATCCCATAGAAGTTTCTAAAATTGAATTCCAAGCTTCGGGTTTAATTTAGGGTTTTGAACTCATTGAAAATGCTATGAGTTTTATAGAAGGGCTAACTGAACACGGCTAAATGTATTGTTAATTTGGTTTAGCTTGTCTTCGGTTCTATTTCGATTTGTTTGCGTATATACTTTCGTGTTCAATGCTCCATAGTTCATTTCAAACAGTTTTTTTACATTCTTTTTTATACACTATGAATCTGTGATTCATCATTTTCTGAACTTCTCAGATTTAGACCACAAGTGGGCGTACACGGCTTCTTTATTGCAAAGTATATGTCAAAATTTTTCGCTGTAATTTATTACGTTATAATTTATTATTATCCGAGGAAAATTTCTCAACTACACAAAAGCGCACATGATTAGCGTATTAATGTTTATGCATAGTGTGAATTTTATTAAAGGTTTGTTTTAGTAAAATTTTTTCTTAATAATGGTGATTTTTAATTTGTGATATATAGTCGTCCACTGTATATATATGCGAAAATATAAAAGTAACGGAAATCTAGCCTAACATGTATCTTATATATATAAAGGCAAAATCCTGTGTGTCTGTCTGTCTGTGAGTGTTCGCCATAAGCTCTGAAACTACTGGTCAGATTGACACCAAATTTTGCACAGTGGTACAACACATCAGGGGTCAGGACATAGGCTACTTTTTATCCCGGTATCTGCTTTTAAAAAGGTACTTTACTAAGTACTGAAACAGTGCTTTTTGCATTATCTGCATATTCTACAAGTCTAATCGCACTGAAATTTGACATGTCAGTGGCAAATATTAGGGCACAAATCTTATATATATAAAAGCAAAATCCTGTGTGTCTGTCTGTGTGTCTACTCTTTCTCTTCTGCGACATTTTTTCCAGAGGTAGTTTAGTTTATAGCTATTTTTCAGAACTTCTCTTAGCTCTGTTGTGTTAGCTATTTAGTGTTGTTCTGCTGGCTATACTCTGTTTCACGGTTTAGTTGGCAGTAGTTGTGTGTTTGTTTGTTTATATAAGTTTGTTTGTTTTATTGTTTATTCTACATTGTACTCCGCACTTGCCGTTTCGATTTTGAGATTGAAGTTTGGATTTAGCGAATACTTTCAGGTAGTGATTTTTACCACAGTAAGTGATTTATCTTGCATTTCGTATTTTATGCAGCGGTTCATACCACATATTGGTTCATACCACCACAGTAAACGTGACTTGCTTACAAGGACAAACTTTGCAACAAGCGGGTGTGTATCTTCGACATACCCAATGCTTTACACACGGCCAGCTTTATGTTGCATTCTCCAGAGTAGGAGACCCAAATCGATTATTTGTGCTAACGGACCAGGGCAAAGTGGCGAATGTTGTTTACCAACGGGCTTTGCAATAGAGAAATCAGAATCAAGAGGCTGTTTGAAGTGAGGCTGTTACGGATAGAAATAGGTAGGAACTTCTACGTTATTGTATTGTTACTTGATGTCTTATATTGTAGTGTATACATATTTATCGTTCCACATTATTATTTCTCCACATGCCCTCGGTGCGATTCACACGGTAGGCCTATATCTTTTTAACCCTCAGTGCCTTAGTACAGTTTGAGTGGATCCCTTATTTTGTGGACAGTTCCAGACTATCTTCGGTTTTTCTAGAAGAACCTACAAATTCCTTCTGCATCAGGTTGTTGTATTTTATTTCACACGCAACACCGAACAGCACTGTACTACAAAGTGAATACTTTCTCGGGCACTACTGTGGCCCGGAACAACGAAAAAAGCCTCGCGCGAAGCGCCAGGCCACAACAGTACAGCTAGTAGCAATATATTTCCGAAAAATCACAAAGTTGTGTAAAGTTTAAGAACTGGAATAACTGAATTATTTATGACCCTTCGTTATAAAATTTCTAATTTCGTCGGTTAGATGCTTGTATAACATACCTTAATTTTGGTGGAAAAAAATTATATTAACGGTATTTTGTAATACACTGTGGGTTAGGACAAGTAAGTTGGACCTTCAAAATTTGTACAATTGTAATTTCACACAATTATATTGTGTCACATTATTTTTCTACATTTTACGTTAAAATTAACACAAGTATGTGTAATTGTTTGGAGAACAGACCTTATATGCAGGATGACTGAAAACTGGAATTTATATCGTGGAAAATCTTCAAATTTTGGATTTCTATAAGGTAAAGTAGAGTAACTCCTGGAAAATCGCGAAAAACTCCAGGAGTTGCACTCTCGGTGGCATTGTGTTTTTCTTCTTTCAGATGTGTGTCTCACCACTGAGCTATGTCTGCTTAACCATTGTATTAGACATCAAATCATCTGAAACAATAACTATAACAATACATTGTAGATGATTTACTCGCAATTTTTGACGTTGCCGGTGTTTCAGGGCTACGCTTTAGTATTTTAAAAAAATTGTATTTAGCGATTGTGAAAAATCATTTTTACATGTCCAGTTTTACTTTTACACGCCTCTGACATATTGAAAAATTCGTTAAAAATCGTAGAATTTTAGTGACTGGAAACAAGCGGTCACTCTGTATATGGTTGTGTGTGAATTTGTACAATAAACCAGCGTGTAGGTGCTATTCGCAACTATTTTGTTATTTAGCATCGCATTTTGCTGGTCACAAGCAAAAGAAAACGCTATTACCAATCGCGTTTTTCTGGTATGCTATAATACACAAATGGACCGCGAACATTGTTCTCTGTTCAGAATGTCATTTGATTAACGCGAATGCAAATTCAATTCGCACATAGCAGAGCCTATGTTCACGTTCACAAACAACCTTGGTTTACGCGCCTACAGTGGACTCACGCATAAGTTGTAACAACTATAGCACATGACTTTACATAAGTTGTACTAATTGCTAAAATATGCATGATTTAAATGTGTTGTGTGAATTTATGCACAGTTGCATTTTTACGCATAAGTATTTAAAATTACATATAGCATATATATATATATATATATATATATATATATATATATATATATATATATATATATATGGTGCTTTACACATAAATTCTACAAAATTTCTGGTGATGTATTTTGTGTTGCACATAACTTGTTTGAAGCTGTGTAAAGCTAACATATAAAATTAAAAATTTGTGTAAAAATTCAGTTATATTTTAAAATTCGTGCGTTAGTGATATTTTATGTATACAAATAGTTGTGAAAATTCATACAAAAATATATGGAAATCAAGACATTATATATTTAATGTCATACAAATACAAAAATTTGTACGTGTGTATCATACAATATGTATTAAATTTCGTGCCTTGCATGTTAATGCAAATACACGTGAAGATTCGTATGCGGTACATTTTGTAGTAGAAAGTCATAAAATTCAATCAAGTACAAATTGTCTGTCTCATGTTTACAAACCAATCTGATAATTCAAACAAACGAGAAAACCGCTCTACCGAACTCAATACAAAATGGTTTTGAAATTAGTACACGACAAATGTATGAACTGTTGCACTTATGCGGGTATGTAAACCAGACCTTACAAGTAATATGTGACAGTACACATATCTCTATAAAATTAAATGCTACTTTTAAGAGGGTATTATTGTTATATTAAAACGAAAAAATTGTGTCTGGTCACTTTCACAAGATCTCCCGTTAAACCGCTGTATAATAGTTAACAAGTGATAAACGTTATTTTGGGCCATGTGTTTCAGCGAACCGTTATGGCGTTTTATAACGACGCAAACATGCCGGCTAAAATTGTATTTTCAAAGGCGTGATTTTAGTTTGATAATTAAAAATCCATGGCTTGTTATTGCACCCAATTGATGCGTCGAAACGGCTTACTGTTTTCAACATGTGTCGTGGAAAGGCCGATCCGACCTTAAGTGAGATTGGTGATATATTATCGTCCCCAACACCGAGGCTCGATGCAGACGTTATGTTTGCAGCGATGTGCAGTAATTCTGTCTACATACATCGCAAAACAAACTAAGCTAAATGATTTGTTAAATTAGATCTAAATGCTTGATTTTTAGAATTGATATCATCACTTAGTAACTAGATTCTTATAAGCTGTTTCCAGCGATGACTCATTTGTTTTGGTAACGAAACACGTAAACCAACTGAAACCCGTGGTCGTGTTAAACAATCCCTTAGCTGCTACTGTGTTAGTTTGATGTGTTTAACGCGCATGTGATAACTCCGCACTCATGTGTTGAGTAGAGATGAGAACGAGACGAATTTTTTCAGGCTTGGCTCGAGTCTAATTTTACCTGGTTCGGCTCGGGCCGCTACATGGCAAGTCGGGTCGGCTCGAGAGTATCGACTTCCGGCTCGGTACGGCTGGTTATCAATTTGTCTCAGTTCGAAAAGCTGTTGAATTCAAATTGGACGTGGATGTACAAATGGATGTAATCTTACATGACTGCCTAGCTTGCTGTCTGAGGCAAAAAACTTTCGCAACAAATTAAGTAAGAGACATTAAACTTTCGCAACAAATTAAGTAAAAGGCAATAATCTTTCGCAACAAATTAAGTAAGTACCTTCTGCGTAAACTCATCCTGCAAAATTGTGAGGAACAAAAAGGCCGTCAACGAATGCCACGGTTGGGAGGCAGAATGAGATATCGGATAAAAAGAGTGGGTGATGTTAGACTCATTGAACTGTATAACAATCTTCATATTTACTGAGCTAATAGTATCGGCTCATCACGAGCGATACCAAATATGTGTGATACCCAACCCACGTTTTTGCGCCATCGACTTAAACGCGAAATTCAGGATTCGCAAAAATCACACCAAACCCATGTTATTATATACCAAGCTAAAACCCCACCAATTTTGGATAAATAATGTCCATGTTCCTAGAATTGTCCGAGTATAGCAATTGTGTTGTACTGCGATGGAAGTACGGACGTGCTATTTACGGGGTAATCTGTGGTGTCTACGTATTACGTCGTATGTGACTGTATTATAACTAGTTGGTTTTGAAAGAGAATTCGATCGCACTCGATAAGCACAAATATTTGCAAATTGAGACAGCCTTACAGAACCAGTATAAAAGAGAAGCCATTAAAATTGAAATCGATTATCTAGCCTTCGAATTCCAAAACTCAGATCATACGTTGTAAGGCAATTCTAAAGCGTTTTCAAGTGATCTTTGATTACTATAGACAATATCTATATAGTTAAGCTTACCCTACATAATTGCCATTAAATCAGGAACTAGTTAAAGCCTGGATTGAGAAATAAATGCTGTGTTTTATTCACATGGATAGTGCTAGTGGTCACCTAGGAATCTATCCTACTATCACCAACCCGGGAACAGCGAACATTACGGTGCGTTGTGTAGCCTAGTGATGCGTTGTTATTTTGGATTGCACGTTCGATTTTATTCGCTCACTTTGCCAGGTTCTTTAAGGAATGGATTGAGAAATAAATGCTGTGTTTTGTTCACATGGATAGTGCTAGTGGTCACCTAGGAATCTATCCTACTATCACCAACCCGGGAACAGCGAACATTACGGTGCGTTGTGTAGCCTAGTGATGCGTTGTTATTTTGGATTGCACGTTCGATTTTATTCGCTCACTTTGCCAGGTTCTTTACGGAACCGAGCAGCAGCCGATATATAGCTCAGCGATTCACGTGCTCCACTTGCGTCCTTATAGTCTGTTCATGCAAACAATAGCTAAAGTCATCGCCGTTTTTGTGTGCAACAGGACAGAGCGATGTCACATTTAAATTATATTTACAAAAGAATTAAGGTAAAATTAATATTATTACTTCTAAATATATATCGTTGATAATGTGCTTTAATACGCGGCGGCATAACATGCTGTAGTGCTCCAGGATGATAAGTTCCTGACGTTAGCGTGGCATCTGCTCGCTGTACCGGATACAGCCGCGAAAACGTATACAAATTTGTGCAGCTGTCATAGCGCCTTTTACGGCATAGCTGGCATGACCCAGTCCACAAATTGATGCAACTGCAATGATTACCATCCACAAATTCGTAAGACTGGCATTACAGCATCCCCAAATTGTTGCAACCGTCGCAATAGTATTAACCATCGCGACACTGGCAAGACGGTGCAATGGCGCCATATTCTTGGCGATTGATGTTTGAACCATCTGTACACTGTTAAAATTTTACTACAAATCATTGTTAAAACAAGTATTTCTTTGTTTAGTACTGAATGTAACAAAATGTTATCCCTAACATTTTGAATTGGGTAGGCTATTTCTTTATATGTAAAAAATTATCCCATCACTTAAACGCGAAAATCTATGTGAAATATTTCCTAAAAGAAATTAGTACTAAACACCCAGTACTAATCTCCTTGCTATTTGGGCAATTTTTAGTTTACAACTTAAATTCCTACATATGAAGAAAATTTTTTCTTATTATAATAGTGGGAATAATCTTCTATCTACACTAGTAAGGAAGGATTTCCTACTTATGGAAAGAATTTTTTCTTTAATGAAGATAATAAGGAATATTTTCCTAACTATATTGGGGAAGAGAAATCTCACAAATATGTATAAAATTTTTTCTTTTTAAATACTGATATAATTAATTACACATGCTTTGTTGTTGGCGCCCTTTGTGACATTCCTGAATCAACTGAGCAACAGGTCCTATATAACATAGTGTCTAACGCATAAGTCTCGTACTCAAACGACCCAGGTACCATCTCCGGTGGGCCAAAACATTGTTCGACATTATACGAAATGCACAAAATTTACAAAATTACACGAAATGTTTTATATTATACAAAAGCGGGAACGGTTAAGGATAAGAACTACATAAGACGAGAGGGTTGACTTTGTCGATTTTAAATTCAAACACTACCATTAATGATGAAAAATGTTTTTTAAAATCACATCAAATACATAAAGTTTATTGTAAACATTATTTACTGCTTATAAGTAATGAAAATTATTAAATGTGACTAGGGATTTTGAATATACATCCCAGTACTATGAGCTGAAGAAAGCACGTTATCAAGCTTTTAGCATGACACATTTCTGCTTAGTAAATACCGCCTGAGTCAAGTTTGACTCAAACCGAGTCAAGGTTTAGCTCAAATCGAGTTAAAGTTAAACTTAAGCATATGGTTAAATAGGAAGAGGCTCAATAGGCAAAGTTTGACTTTGCTGTGCATAAAAAATATAGCGTATTTGCTAAGAAGAAATGCATCAATATATGGAACATTTCGTCATTAGGTCATGGTTTTGTATAACAAATTGTGAATACACATTTAAAGTTTTTATTTTTAGCCGCCAGGATCTATCAGCTATGCCTTCAAAAGTGATACCCCACCGGCACAAAAGTTTAAGCTTGCACAAGCCATTATAAAATATTTAAATTCGGTATTTGTGCAGGTTGTTCCAATGTTTTAAAAGCTTTTAACAAACGGTTATACTTGGCAGATATCTAGTGGCCCACATCACCTTTAAGGGTTTGTCTTAACTGTTGTTTTTAGGTTGGATATACTATAATATAGAAGTTGTATTTTGCAGAATCGGATGCGAGCTTGCTAGTTTTTGGTTACCTATTTGATCAGATTCACTCCAAAGTTCGAGACCTTCGACTTTTGTAGTTAGCTCCAAATTTTGCTTTTGCATTATCGTTATAATTTATATATGGTTTCAATAAAAAATTTTTAGAGTTATAAATACGCGGTACTCTATTTATTGCTACAAGTAAACCGTATACCGGTGACCGATAGCTTTAGCTTATATAATTAATAGAAATTCATTATTGTCTTAATTAGAACAAGCATTGTGCGTGTCCAAATTCAAACTTTTTGCGTTAAAAATGGGAATCTGGAATGATGTGAATCTTGTGTATTAAAAATAATTTTTTACACATGATTCACATGAAGTCCAAGTTCCTACTTTGCCATGTTCCCATTTAAAATGTTGATACGCTATTGCTTCTACTTCACCTATCTTGCTTTTACGTTAGCTATATTTTTGAGTTAAGAAGACATTTAAATTTCCGATACAGCGGCAGAAAATAAATTCTATTTGACATTCAAAATATTTAATACCTGCATACCCGGGTACCGGACGCTAGGTACCCGATATGTCCGGTTCCCCAGGTGGTGCGTCGGGTACCCGGGTATCCAGGTATTAGATATTTTGAATGTTACCTAGAATATATTTTCCGCCGCTTTGTCGGAAAATTAATTGTCTTCTTAACTCGAAAATATAAATTAAAAGCAAGATAACTGAAGTAGAAGTACATAGCAGACAGACATTTTAAATGGTAACCCGGCAAAATGGGAACCTGGACATTATGTGAATCGAGGAACCAGGTAGTAGCCGGAGTCGGCGCAGGGGAAGGGTGGCAGTGTCGGGAAGAGGAGAATTGGTGACAAAAAGTTAGGGACTCTCCCGTCGCACCCTCATTTTTGCCAATAGAACCGCAATTTTTGCAATATTTTTGCCAATTTTGCCATATTTTCTCAACAATTTGGTGAAATTTTTGGCTTTGCAGTAGTTTTATAGTTGTGTATACACTAAATATGAAATATTTAGTAAATATTAACGTCTTTAATTTATGAAAACAACGGCTTCAAAACCGGTTGTAAACAAATATATTAAATATGTCTTATATGGGTATTCAATAAACAGTGTCGTCTCGGGTACGTTCACAGAGCTTTTTTCGCTTGTACCGCAAAAGAATAAAACCCACCGCTAACTTCACGAAGTAATCATATGGTATACACAGAAACCAGTGTCCAGCCATTTTCCTTTAAATAAAGGTTTACTACATGTATTCTGTCAAAATGCGAGGAAGTCTTTGAAACAAGTAGATTTTGATGTAGTCACCGATACTTTTGTGATGGATGGACAAACTTGATTTTTTAGCAATAACGGCGTTCTTTCATGCGGTTGCTATACAGGTAAAAAATTATCCCAATTTATATCGTGTCGTGTACGAGCCTGGTTCGAACATGTTCGAGCTTTTTTGACGAAGGTCGGCTTCACTCGACTGGGCTCAAAGCATGATCGGCTCTACTCGACTCACCACGGAGATTGAAACTGCGGGTTTGGCTCGGCTCCAAAAAAAATTGATGGCGGCTCGAATTTTCGCGGTTTCCAACACAGCCGAGTTGAGCAGAACCGAGCCTCAAGCCCAAGTTCTCACCTCTAAATGAATGGCTAATAATTTTATCAATCATTAAAATTAGTTAGCTGATATTTCGAATAAGTTCCAGTAAACAGCAAAGAGTTATTGGAATATCGGTATTCGGGCAATTGATAGGTCCAAAATTGGCCAGTTATTAACAAACAGTCAAACATACAGCCTGGCTTTACTAGCTGCGGCATTAGTTTATTAAACACTGCACAGTGCACAAGTGATTTTGAGCATTAAACGGTAATAGTTTTGCGCAGACAAAACTGGTGACTGCTTGTTGCAAATAACACAAGACTATCAAATATACCACGGCATATTACACCACAGGTGTGCAAAAGTAAAAACAGGTAGTTACCTATATAGCTCCGACCCCGCCCCAGTTACATTTACTCCTTGCCCGCCACCTAAAAGTGTTCGAAAACATTTAAAAAATTTGACAAAATTTCGGTAAAGCGCAAATTGCCAAAAATTGGGAGAATTTTTATGAAAATTGGAGAAAATAATAAGTTCCTATTTTCGAAGATTTTTCTTCTTGACTTAATCCCTCCCCGCGGACCTCGCTCTGGCTGATCTTGAGCTCAAAAATTGAACAAATTTTGATCAAAATTAGAGCAAATAGTTTGAGCGTGCGAACACACCATTAGTTGATAGATATTGCGCACCTATGTAGTGTGTATGACATTGTTACGTTTTGTACAACGAAACTTAAAGCGGCACAATTTTTAAATGTATTGAAAAATAACACAGTAGTACTAGTGTTTTTACAGTATTGACTATTGTACTCGACCGGTAAGTTCTTATCAATTTTATCGTTCTATCACATGTTGAAATATGTTGGTATGCTTACCTAAACTACCTAACTACCTGCACTGAGTTTATTTGCCAAAATTCGACGAATTGTCATACAAATTCGATATTCAGGACAGGTACTGTACTTAACTAAAGTTACTTTTACTGCAAGGCTCAACAAAATGAAATGTAAATGATTTTTTGCTACTATAGGTATATTATCAAAATTTCGTCGAGCGCCAAACACAAAGTTGTATTTTCTGTAAGAATTTAAATTGATGAGAAGTATATCTTTTTGCTAATTTGTATATGTATGCTTCATTTTATTATTGGTTACTAAGTTGACTGTAAGTTGTTATTAAAACCGAATTCGACCAACGCTATTAAAGCCTAAGGTACACAATAATTTTGCCTTTTCATGTCCAACGCTGCCAATAGGCATCAGCGAATATATTGGCGCGTTGCAACTGAATGTCATGTGGTGTAAAACATTGTACGCGTGCTCTTATTCACTCGTTTTCCGAGCTTCTTTCAGAAACCGACCAACAACTTTTAGACAGCCCAGCTGTTTGTGTACGCTGCTTATAGTCAAACAACCCGGGTTTTATTCTCGAGACCAGTTAATAAAATTATATTCCGAAAGCAAAATGCGGATGAAGACTTCCAGAACTAGACCTTTGCTGAAATTTTTGTTTTGAGTGTGCACCAAATACTTCAAAACCCAAGTCTCTGCAAATAGAACAAGGTGTTCGATAAAGGCTTTTAGCCGAAGTACTTTTAATATGTATCTGTTTAGTATCTTGCGAACTAATTCACACCATGGGAAACCCAGGAATACCTGGCAACGTGGTCTTTCAGCTATAATGCCGCGTTCACTTTATAATGTCCCCAACGTTTGGAACCTATGTACCTCACACAGTGTCAGGCACACTGTCGACAACAGGGTGTCTTAGACACCCCATATTTTTTATAAAATTTTCAGGGGTACTTAGCCAGGAGTATTGCCACTTTTCGACGTTGCCAAGCTCATCGTGTCTTTTTTGTAGTTTTATTGACAGTGTAAAGCATTCTCTAGCCAACATGCATATAATCCAGATGGAAATATTGAAATTTATAAAAAACTATATAGCTCAACTTATTAATACATTAGCTATAGACGGTGTCCTTTACTGTTAACTCGCGCGCAACTTGTAGCTAGGGGCGTGTACGACCCCATAAACAAAAATAGTAGTAGCGGAATGTCGTACACCGTCGGAAATTTTTTACGGTATGGGAGCGACCCTTATTGTCTATAAAGCAATGTCGTAATACAAGGGGGCAAAAGATCCAAACAGCGGGGACATTATAACGTGAAGGCGTCACAAACGCTGACTGCATGGAATGTCACTGTATTTTGCAGTGTTGAAATTTCACGAAGTTTAATATCATAACAGAAATAGTAAAATCTGTTTTTAACAGTAATTATGAGACAGACTCTACGGCGCATTTGAATCATTTCACATCCTGGAGCTTTGTCGGTGACATATTAGGCCAACGATTATCGTTTATGTTTGGAGAGCGAGTGGAACGAGAATTTTCAATTTTGGCTTTGGAGGGGGGTGTTGAGGAGGTCCTGTCTGTGTGTGTCTGTCGCACCTGGATCTCGATAACTGTTGGGCCGATTTTGATGCACGATAGCTCATTCGAACCGCAATGGTCGATTTAGGTGTAGTGACGGAGCCCGATTTTTGAATTTTTTCCCGTGGGAAAAGTTATAGGGCAAAATGACGTCATTTTGGCTCATTTTTCGGGCACCCCCTCCAGTTTTTGCGACTTTTCTCAATAAGCAAACGAGATATCCGCAAACTAATAGGTCTATTCCATGTAGCTTTACCAGGGCTTTCCAATCATATATAACAAGTTTTTCAACTACTTCCCAATCTGGAGTCTATAAGCTTATAGTTGGCGCCAAATTTCATATTTGGTGAAAAGTCGTGGGAAATCCACCTAAATGTGTGTTTTTTGTTGCTTTTAGTGTCTTATATAGGGTTTTCTGGGCAGATAAACTCATTGCAAGTGTTAAAAATATTGTTGGGCAAATATTTTTTACACTTCTGGTCATACTTGCAATTAAAAAATGACGTTTTCGAAATTTTTGGTGAGAAGTCGTGGGAAAAGCACCTGAATGTGTCTTTATTGTTGGTTTAATGTCGGATATGGGGTTTTCTGGGCCGACAAGCTCATTGCGAGTGTCAAAAATATTGTGTGGCAAATATTTTTCACACTTCTGCTTCGGGGGATTGTTCTCACCACTCGAATTCTGGCTTGCAAGCGAGCTTCACTAGTATACATATATGTTAGGACATAGACGTCTATGGTCCATCGGCTTAGCGGCAGATGGTATCTTAGGGGATCCCCGGTTTAGGCCAGGGGTAAAATTTTGAAATTTTTAGAAGCCCAAAATTTTTGCAATAAATTTTTCTTAATTACCTATTTTTGCCAATTTTTGCCAATTTTCACAATATTTTTGTTTATTTGGGGTAAAATTTCCCATGGGCCTTCGGCGCGTGCGCGCAATGGGATCCAGAGTTTTCAGGAAGGCGGATAGATTTTGCTTGAAGGTAAAACCGACCTTTAGTAGAGGGGGATAACCAACACCCCTACCATTATCGGCACATATGCGTTAGGATAAATTTAAAACTCTAATTCTTTCAACGATGTTTATTAACATCATGAATTAAATCTCTGGCACAATAGAAAGTGAGATTGTTCATCTGAGTTGTATCTATTAGCTTTTAAAACTTTTACCAAAACCGTGTAAATTTACCAATTTAAACATTAGTGATCCACTGCGTTCGCGTCCCTCTTCCCACTAGAAAACTGTCGCCACAAGCCTGTTCTAACCAAAAGTACTATAAAACTTTTACCTAAACTGTGTGAATTTACCAATTTAAACATACTGCAACTGGTAAATTATGACAGATTTTGGTCCCAAAATGTTTTTCGCAAAGGACAGCGTAGATAACTCTGTATATATGGCCAGCATAAATGTTATAGATCGTGTAATGCATGAACAGGATATTTGATCTCTCAGTAAACGACCCGTTTGTGATTTTCAAAATACTGAGCATCTGTCATGGTTGAAGCACGTAGCACTTACCAAACGCAGCAATGCAAAGTTTAATACTCTTAACATGCAGTTTAATGGTGAATATGCTGAAATTCTGTATTCGGATAAAACAACATGATAGATCAAATTCATTACGGCACATGCTTTTGGGCCAAAGTAAACCTGAGGGGCGTAAATAGAATGCAGGCCATGCCGTTTTCGATATACTAAGCCTAAACCTTAGCTCTAGCTTAAGCTAAGGTATGAGAGATACACTAAGCCCCCGAACCCCCCCCCCCCCCGACTTTAAGCTGTTCTTTTTCTAACGTTATAACGTGCCGCACCTTAGGGTTCCTTGGGCTTGATTTAGAATCATATATTCTAAAGGAATGGTTAGGTATATTTAAAAAGATATAAGCAAAACAGATTGTAATTCAACAGTTGAAGGGAAGAGAAGCCGCAGAATTTTATTAAGTATTCATGGCACCAGTAATAGCTAAGCTTTTTGCCTTCGTGGCGCTGTTTATGGCGGCTACCGTTCACGTGCTCATTTGTCCGTTCAACAAAGTGGAAGAAAGCTTCAATATGCAAGCCATCCATGATCTTTTATATCATATGGACGACATATCACAGGTTCGTAAGTCGGTTTTGATTTGATGTATGTGAGCGTCGTTGATGGTATAAAAACTGTTTTGATGGTCCAGTTTTATGGTCCTGTTCTAAAAGCCGCTAAATTTTTCACCGTGTGTAACCAGTACGGAAGGTCACAGTTCGAAAGCAGCGTGTAAACTTAAGATATTTCATCACACGGGAGCTAGTTTAGGTTTCTGGATTGAAATTTGTAACATATTCTTGCAGCTGTTTGAAAAGATAAAATACCGTCACGTTTATAATAAGCAAGAGTTTTGGTTGTATCACGTTATAAAATTGTTACAAGTTTTGTTGTGTATATACTCAAAGCGAACTGTGATAGATATGCCACAAGTGCAGCTGAGCCTGATTATGCAAGTTGTCATTATTATTTCAAGTTGGTTGGTTGGCTACAAAACTATGGTACAATATGGAATATTGGAATTATGCAGCTTTTAGTCGCATAGGCTGATTTGACGTTTGGCCCTGTGACAATTATCATGTGCAACCTCAGTTCCGTGAGGAATTGCTGAGATATCTCTAAATAGCCATGGTCCAGCCATTTTCTTAGTGTCCTATTTTCACTGTTTGTTGTATTGTATTCATGCGGTCACATCTTAACATATGGGTATATAGTATAAGCTTACGCAGCTCATATATTTGTTAGGCGAATTTTTGGGGTTTACACGAAATATTGGACCCAGGTAGCAGTTTTTCTAGCTTCACATACTAGATTATCAGCAATATATCCATTGCGCTGCACGCAAACCATGTCCAGGACTAATATGCGATGTTAAGACACTCAGATTAAAAATACCGCTTTCGTTATATAAATGCCTACAGTTTCTGGTTCGAAAATACGCGATACAGGGATAATCGCAATAGTTTACGTTGTATAATATTTTCATGTGATTAGCCTAAAAATAAACGCAGGTTCCAAGGTTCCAATCAAAAGCATGGTGTTTTAGTTTAAACTTTCTCCTAATGCTAGAACTTTAAGATACTAAGTATATATAAATACCGGTAACCTTGCATTGCGCCGTTTTTTTCCAAGCTTTATAGCTATTCATTTCTGCACTAAAGCTAAAGCGCCATCCAAATATCATCATTTGTTGTGAGAATCAAAGTCTTATTTTATTCAAATATTATATAGAACTCAGTGGTTCTGTAAAGCCAAAATAGCATTACGGGGTCATTTATAGTCGACAATTACGTGGCTCAAATCGCAACTACTCGCAAAAACGAAAAGCCGTTTTCGAATGATCAGCTGTTCTTTCACTAAACCTTAAATCTTTCATTATGTTAAATTATTTATTCAAAAAATTCCGAATATATGCCTCGTTTGGAAATCTTTATTGTCAGTTGAAAATTTAAAATGTCGGCGATTTTCCTAAATAAGTTCCCCGCTGTCTCTTCTAGCTAAAGACTTTTGAAATCGGCTCTTAACAAATAACTTTTCCATAAATTTAAACCTATATTTTCATTTATTGACCCAATAGGGATACATAATTGTTTTAACCGCACATTATATAAGACGAAGTGCTAAGTGTTCACTATTAAAACTGGAATCATATTAGTCCACATGTTCCATGTTTAAATACGACAGTAAAATTCATGATGGTTTCTGATTCAAAATTAAGCGTTTACCTTGCGATTGCTCCGAGAAAAAAGCACAAAGTCTTTAGCAAAAAAGCAAGAAGAGGTGTCATGCAAAAAGATACAAACTTTGAAAGTTTGAGCCATACTGGTTGTTCCATTTTAGGGTTACAGTTTATAGTAAAGTAATTGGAATAGAGATTTCTGTTAAAAATTTAAAGTTGCTAGTGCGTGTCCCACTCTTAAGAGCGACTTGTGAGTTGCTACTATCCTTATGATGTGATATCACTGCCTCCTGTGTTCACATGCAGTATTAAAATTCTGAGACAAACTGATTCAATAGATAAAGGAACTTAATGCAGTTGCAGCAGATTTCAAACAGATTTCAAAGTGAAAACGGTGGCACCTAACACGGGTTCCGCTGCAAGTGGCGGCTCATACAAATATCAAATATATCATATCTGTAACACCCAACGAGTCAAACGCACTCTACAGACTAAATTTTAAAACATGTGGCAGTCATCTCAAAATTATCCGTGTTGCAGTATAGTTTTATCAAGAGCCGATGATGGTTGACTCCGCTAAAGAGTGTGACACTGTTTAGCTTTACTATATAATCGCCGCGGTATGTCGCGGTCGTTGTCGCTCTTACCATTTTCATGTTTTCGACCTACAAAGTGCATCGAAATTATGATCCACCCCACCCATGTTCTTGCATTACCACGTCCAGACCACCAGCTTGCGAGACAACTATTTATACTCCAATGAGGTTTTTGAACCACTATGCTCAGATTTCCCCAGGTTTACGACCCACTAAATTTATCGCTCTCCAGGTTTTAGAACCACTTTTTCAGTGCTCTCCAAGCTTTCGAACCGTCAGACCCCTAAATTTTCGACCCTATAAATTTTTAATCTTTTGGTGGCGTATCTAAAAAAGTGGTTTGACAACATGGGAGGAATCCGAAAAAGTGATTTTAAAACCTGGAGAGCTATGGATTTAGTGGGGCAAAAACTTGGGAGGGGTAAGCGCGAAAACGACCGCGACTTACCGCGGTAAATTATATAGGAAAGCTGAAAATCCGGGAGTCTGAAAAAGTGGTTCGAAAACCTAGATAGCTCTAAATTTAGTGGGTCAAAATCCTGGGAGGGGCAAGTGCGAAAAGAACTGCGGCATGCCTCGGTCGATTATATAGAAAAGGCAAAAACGCTGGGGTCTGAAAAGGTGGTTCGAAAACATGAAAGTGGTCTGAACATGACATTAGAAAACTCGGAGGGGTCCAAAAAAGTGGTCTGAAAATCTGTAGAGCTCTGAATTTAGTGGCTCCAAATCCTGGGAGGAGAGTAAGAGTGAAAATGACCGCGTCGTACCGTGGTAGATTATACAGGAAACCTAAAGAGTGTCACACTCTTTGGCAGAGTCAACCATCATCGGGTTTTGGTTTTATGAATTATGGAAGATAATTTCTCAGTCACTAGTTAAGAAATTGGTTTGGCTAGTTATTAATGAAGCACCTGGATGTTAATTTCTGATTTTGCACATTTTATAGTTGATCGTATTTTTATGTCTATGTAGCAGTTAGCCTTGTCTACAACTTATTAGAGTACACTAATATGGACGTCTTTGAGTTCTCAAACTACAACGGCAAAATTGAGTTTTAACCAAATTAATAATTGCTATTATATGACGTAAACTCAACGGTAACAAATGTATTTTATTGAACTATATACTCTTTCATTGTGCATATCTAGGTCAAGAGGAACATCTGGATGGGCGAATTTTGCAACCAGTACCACTGATCAAGTTATGAAATTTAGTTCAATTCTGAATAGCTTTCTGAACGAGTGTTTCGTAAGGGACCTAGAACAATTTTTGTACAACTACTTTACGTAAATAAAGCTATGGCAGATAAAATCCAAAATATTCCACTGTACTTTGTGATGCAAGTGATATATGAAAAATTCAAAGATTGTAATTTTAGTTCGACAACCACGAGTTTCCCGGTAGCGTACCACGATCATTTTTGGGTCCAATTGTAACATCGTCTCTGGCTCGATTGGCTATACCCACAGTACAGTTTATATTTCCGCTTGTTCCGGCATACATTATTGGTAAGATGGAGATACCTAAGTGTATGGTACCTTACATATATTCGCAACACATCATTCAGGTAGGTTTTACTCCAGCCCCGTGTTTAACTATATATCGTGTTGATGCAATCTTTATTAAATGCACATTATCATCCAGAATACAGCAAGGAATTTGTAAATTATATTATAATCTATATAACACAAATTCATATGAGATTTTGCTTTCAAGAATTTCTTGTGGTGTTCTCGCAAATTTAATTCTTTTAGATTTCTATAGTGGAACTCGTTAGGGCCATCAGGCTGTGATATATTTTCCGCCTTTCTCAGATTTTGCTTCGCACGCGAGCTAGGTATGAGATGTGTTATATTTGTACAACTATGTGTTCAATTTTAGGTTTATTTTTTGTCGAATAGCAATTCAATAATTGCAACTGAACTGCGACTCTAGCTTCAATTCTTCTACGCCGGTTGACGCTTGAAGTTTTACGTAAATTTTACCTTAAAAATGAGATATATACTGCTTTAGACCACATTTGTAAATCCATCATGAAATAAAATTTGAAAATACGCAAAAACTGTTGTTTTATTGACAAATTGTGTAATGCAGGACATATAGTCAACTAGTTGTTAGTTGGGTTTTAAGTTTATCATGTTTCTTATTATTATTTCCGTTTATCTAATAATTAATAACAAACATTGTAGGTTACCGGCAGGACTGTGAATAGAAGTTTTAAAAAACAAAAGTTTTCCCAGCAAGCTCGCATGCGTCACTTAGATTTATGGGATCGATTTTAACCGCTAACGCTGCAACCTTAGATGATGGAGTTCTCTTTTGAAAACAAATCTCAAAATTCCTCAATAAACAATAACCACTTTTACAACCAATCTCGTCATAATTTTTTTCGTCAAAAATCTAATCATATTTGGTGTAGTTGAATTTCAGTAAGACTATGCCAAGCGTTTTTATTATGCATCTGCACCAGCGCATTTACGAGCCATGTCGCGAACCTTTATGGTCAATCAACAGCAAACTGGTTCCTGATTCTACTCATATCGCAGTTCCATTATATGTTCTATATTTCAAGAACGCTGCCAAATATATTTGCTTTGAGTTTGGGTTGGTTGATTGTTTTATTTTATTTGTTTAATGTGGTTTTACGAGCAGCCAGTAAACTTCAAAATATACATAAATTTATGCTAACGTTGTATTTCAAGCGCTCCAGCAACTTCTAAGTTTAGCGCAAGGATTGAAAAAATTTAGCCTGACATTTTAACGTTTGTTCAATCTCGTCACTTTAACTAAGCTAATAGAATTATTCAGCAATATAATATACTAGGCTAATGCAAGCTTTACTTAGTAACGACAAATTACCAGCTGTATAGCATAGCTATAGAAATTGCTTAAATATGCTGCTCTACATGCTGGTCTATGATGAATTACAAATAAACGATTGATTAAACCAAGAGGACGTCCCGTTGAATGTGCTACATTGTCCATGGAGCGTAGAGAGTGTTTTTCTCATAATTGTTTAATATAAACATTTTTTCACGCTGTTTAAATGCTTAATCTAATCTGATATCGACTCTATAACAGGCGAAACGATTACCGCAAATCAGGCTGAAGAACGTAGCGTTATGTCCTTAAAAAAGAATAGCTTAGTGGTGGCGTTCCTCGGCGACAGTGAGATTTATTTTTAGGCTTAGTATATGGCTGATATCAAGGCTTTAACTTAGACTAACCTTTCGGCTTAGCCTTGGTATAACAAGGACCGCACAATCTGCATAAAGCTTACGTTTCTCAGCTTAAATTTGTCCAATAGACTAATGATGCTGAGCTGATTTTAATACGGTTCACGCAATTGTCACAAACCATATTGCTTATAGTTGAGCAGTATCTGACAAGATGATTTAATTAAGTGCGGTTTTAATCGTCTTGAAATTTCAGATTTTTTGGAATTTATTTGATGAGGACGATTTTTAGGAAAAATACGATAGATAGAAGTTTTCTAGAAAATGCTCGTAGAAATTACGTGTTTTACAGAAGCGTGAATCAGTTTTATGGGCAAGAGCGAGTACATTACAAATGTGTCTTTCATTATGTTAAACAGTACATGCAGAAACTTGTTATATAAATACGTTCCTCAAGTTAACATTGCTATAAAGTATTGCCGTACTATATGCTGTTTATACATATTGTATAATTATATTTCAGTGCTATTGGCCATTGGTCCATTACTAACTGACATGAACGCATCGTCTCAACGAATTTCTCTAACGTCTTCTGTGATATACGCAACTGCAGCGTTATTTACTTTTCGATCCGAGCTAATAATATTTTTCGGCCCACTGTATCTCTCTGTACTGTTACAAAGGCCTCAAGAATTTGTTTACTACGTTAAAACAGGCATTGCCACTGCAGCAGTGTGCATTGGTATGTTTCGAATGTATATACAGTAGACATTCTGCTATTACCGTTGAGTCAAATGCAACACCTGGTCAGTCAGTGTATGGACATGTTTAAATATTTAAGCGTTTACGAAATGATATAAGCAAGAAGCTCGCCAGAATTTCTTTTCTTTGATGAAACACTTAGTTATCCGAATTTCGCGAATCGAGCCTGGAACACAGATATAATATCAATTCCCAACTACCGTTGGGCGTTTAGTATATTACATTCGAGAAAATATGCAATTTTTGCATCAAATCCACACATTGATGGTAAAGAAGAATACTCTGCTGTTCTATATGGTACAAACATATAGTCACCTAGTTGTGCCTTTTACTATTTTTGGCTATGTTCAAGCTAAAAGTATGGCGACTACGACGCAAACAAAATTACATAATTCGTGTATTAATTGCATCGTGCGGTGGTAATATGGCTCCTATCACCTAACTACGGGTAAGTGTTTGACGTCTGTAGTTTGCTTCGCTTTTAATATTTTAATAAAACTTAATTTTCACGGTGACTGGGAATGTGCCAAACGTGGCGCTTAGTTCGTAAAAAGTCACAATACAGATTATGTAAACGCATCATTATTGTAAAGGATTACAAGATAATGCTAACTTTAAATGTGGGTTTTACGTATTTTGCCCGCGACCGGTAAAGGAGGTTAGTAAAATTTTGAATTTAATCAGAACCTATTCTATCAATTCGTTAAGCTTTTAATGCCACGTGCTACTAAAATGGGAACAGTGGACAATGCAAAACATTGCGTTACTGAATTTGTCGTCTAATTCTCGATTGCACGTGCTTTGATATTCGATCTGTTTTGGAAGTTCTGCAATGAGCACAACCATAATTCCTAGATATGTCGGTGGTTTGTGTTTGCCGCTTGTAGTTTGAAATCCATGGTTCAGTTCATGGCGCCGGCTCGGTTTTGTAAAACATTATGCGCTACGATACGCAAATGAATTTGGTCATTATGAAGTTAATTGCTTTTGTAAGAAAGTAATAATATTATATGCCTAACGACAACATTTTAATCGACAGGTGATTTTATTACGTTTATTTTTGTCCCTCTTTAGTCGCGACACTACCGTATCGACAATTAAGGTGACACTCATACTGTAAATAAATTGCCGAGGGTGTACCACACACCCCTGGCTACTATATTTCTTCTTGGCAGTGTCGTACACACCCTTAGCTACCAATTTGACGCGAATTAACTAGAACGGACACCGTCTGTAGCTAATGCGGTTTATTAGTCAACTGTCCTGTGTATCTTTTTCTAAATTTACGATATTTGTATCTAGCCCATATTAACATTGCTCAAATAATTCCGAACACTGTCAATAAAACTGCCAGGAGAGTGCCTGACACTGTCGAGAAGTGGTAATACGCGTAACTAGCTACCTTTGAAAAATTTACTAAAAACATGGGGGTGTCTAAGACACCCTGTTGTCAACAGTGTGCCTGACACTGTGTGGTGTACATAGGTTCCAAACGTTGGGGACATTATAACGTGAACGTGGCATAACGACAACATTTTTTCGATAGGTGATTTTATGACGTTTATATTTGGGTAGAAATACTCATTTATTGTAAACTTGCAATTAGTTTTCAAAGGGGCTATGCAAGCTTGCATTTAAGCGCACATGCTGTATATAAGAAAACTACATGCTTACAAACAAATAGCAAAGTTTTCAAGATTTTTCTTGATCTTAAACAACTAGTAGCTTACTGATAATCAAGGATGTGGCATGGCTCGATTTCTGAATCTGCGGCCTGCTTCTATAAACGAATAATTTCAGCTCAGTTTCAGTAATATTTTGCGTCCAAAATTATGGTTGTAATATCACACAACTGTTGTTTGACATTTTTGCTACATTCAGCTAAGAAAATTACCCAAATGAAGCCGACAAATCACACATCGATTGTATATACCATTTGTGTATTAACGTTTGACTGTGTTAAAATTTGTTCTAATAAATTGCGCCAAAGAAACGTGCAACTTATTCCGCACAATTTGTGCGTGTTGTAGCAGATAATATGCAATGATAATAAGATTATTAACAAATACTTATTGCGAATTTACGCATAATCATTGCATCATTTGTAGCACATTACGTTGTATGAACGTAACAGTCGGAAATGTATGTTTACTGGCTAAACTTGATTTGCATAAAACTGGCTATAATTCTATGACTATTTACACCTAATTTCCATGCAACTGCAGTATATGTACAGATAACAGCACATAACTTGTTTGAAGCTTTAGATTTTTAACCCTCTCATGCCCGTAAGGTCCAAATGGACCCAACGCACATTGCAACTCGTTGTGTTTACTAAGTTTGTCGTATATCGTACGTTTGAACGTGCGTTGTTAGTCGCTCGCATTGTGAGGTTCCTTAAGGAACCGAGCAACAGCTCTCAGATAGCTCAGTGGTTTGTGTACACAAGTTTCAACCGTACGTTTCGGGTTCGATGCCTGGCGCAGGCTTGAGTTTGTCAAACATTGCACGATACTCAAATTAATTCGGGCATGAAATGGTTAATATACCAATAAAACTGAAAATCTATGAATCTAAACGTGTGAAAATTGAATAAGCCTGGTATATTTCGTTTCGTTCAACCAAGTGTTGATGATGGTCAATTTTGCAGAAAAATTCTGTAGTTAATAGTCAAGAAGGCCCATGTCAACTTTAGGGGCCGGCCGTTATATCGTTAAAAAAGAACAGCTTAGAGCGTGGGGATCGTGGGGCGGCAGCCCCCCCGCCTTAGGCTTGGTACATGGCTCATATAGAGACCTTATCTTAGTCTAAGACTAAGGTTTAGGCTTATATAGAGAAAGGCATGGCATGCATTATACTTCGACCCCTAAAGTTGACATGTGCCTTCTTGACTATTAACTATAGACCCCAGGTTTCTGGGAGGTCTAACATTTTTGAAAAAATGTTAAAAGTTATTCAACAATGTTTAACCCAACAATTACCTGGAGGTGTCTGAAGTTAATGATGAAGAACATGGCGGCGGTATTGAACCTGGTGGTGGTATATATGTATTGATCCAAGGATCTATTGGGGGCATCTATTTAGTTCCACAGGAACCTGTCGTAGGTAAAAACCGTGGTCCAAGAAACTGGCGGGGTTGGGTCATGTTCATTGCGCAAGTGGGTCACTAACTTGCCTGGGGTAAGGGCGACAACGACCGAGACGTACCGGGACAAAAGAGTTCAATTCACAAGAGTGTCACGCTGAAGTCGAACATCATCGAGTTTTGACACAACATTTAACAATATATCATGTATTAGATAAGTTGTATTTAGAGCAAAATTATGTATAAATACAAGCGTTAAATGTTTTTCATTTTATATAAATAAATGTCAAAATTTATACTCTCTATATAATTTTTCAAATATGTACACACAAATTTATACGTTGCGTGTATTTTGCTGCATACAAATATATTGAAATTCTTTTTAATATAGGTTCTGTTTTTAGCAGTAATACATGTGAATTTTCGTACACTTATGCGCTATATTCTATGCTAATTATTAAGAAAAACTTTTTAAGCACTGTTACATCTTGTATTACACGTGGAAAAAAGCTTATAATGAAAAGACAAAATACTTATGCGTGAGTCCACTTTAGGTGCGTACACTAAGGTTGTTCCTTTGTCAACATCATGAAGCGATTCGTGCAGAAATTCGCTTTAACAAATTTGCCATTGATATTCGCATTTTTGTGAACGAGAACATAGGGTCTGCGGCGTACGAATGGAATTTACGTTCGCGGACATTTGCCCATTTTGAACGTTTATCCACGTTCGTCAAAATTTATTCTGAATTAGACATCAATGTTCGCGGTCTATTTGTGTACTATAGCATGCGAGAAAAACGGTTCTGGTAATCGCATTTTCACTTGTACGCGGTCAGCAAAATGCGATGCTAAATCGCAAAATAGTAACCGCGAACAGCGCCTACGCTTTACAGCATCCCGAATTGTGTACGCGTATATAAAGTAAATCGTGATTTGTTTGCATTCATCGCTTTTCCGATCGTTAACTGATTTGACAAAAGAACATGTTCAAATGTACGCACATAAACTGGACACACGTATTACGAGCGAAGGAGCAACTTAAGCTAATTTTATGCAAAAATTATTTTAACAATAGTACATAGCAAATGTTTGAATAGAAAATCTTGTAATGCGCATGTAACCCTAGGACAAATTGATGCATGACATATAATGCGCATATATATGTTGTATAACTTTATTAATATATATCTTTATCAGGGACCGTGAACCTCAAGGTCTCTTAAGCAAAATATTCAACAAGACCGATTCAAATAATAATTACAAGGCAATAATTGTACTTTGGGGTATAAGCAGAATTTTAAATTTTTATGGACGAACAACGCAGGATTTAATGGATACATGTTGGAAACTCATGATATAGTGTTACACAGTTACGGATCTTGCAACATAACTAGTTCACTTTTCAATTTTTTTATTGCGAAAGATTAAATCAAAGATTTTCCGACAATTTTGCAACAACGATTTTTCCGTATTGATATATGCTAACAATTCATACTTTACGTAATTTCAGCATTATCTGTTGGCGTGGATTCAATATTCTGGAATAGATGGCTGTATCCAGAAGGCGAAGTTTTTCATTACAACGTCGTACTGAATAAGAGTCACCTATGGGGAGTAAGTTGTGATGAAAACGCTGTAACATTTGTTTGTTGCTATCATGCGACACAAGTATTTCGGCATATCAAGAGATTGTTTGCGCAATATAAAATATGACGGCTGTTATAAACCACAAAGCGGCGCATAACTAATTGAAAGGAATCAGAAACTCAGTGTTGCACTTGATATCATGACAACACATGCAATGCATGTATTAATCCATGACTGCTCGACAACGTAAAATGGTTCTTTTATTGATGTCACTTATATAAACTGCAAAACTACAAAACATACTAGATAATCTTAATCAAAGAGAGAGCGCGAACGATAAGACCCCAAACAACTTTTCGAAAACTCAGTGAACTGTGTCTCGTTAACGACAGTCAGTGAACAGCGAGCCGATATGCTGGAAATCGTACCGCATAGAATTAGTCGGTTTAATACAGAAGCGGTGTCTTTTAGCCTTTATTTAGTAATTTAGCCGACCTGGTAAAATATGTGATACACAAGATTGTAATAATACCAGGAAAATATCTGATTATTCTAAAGCTCGGTTTAAGTGTTTAATATATGGTCTGCATCAATGTCTCATGATGTGCCTTTATTTGAATTTTTTAGCAAATATTGCGGGTTATCATAAAATGAAGTATATGTTAAAAAACATCTTATTACGGTATTTATTTAATGTATCTTAATGACAACTTTTAATAATAATAATAAAGAATGTACTTTAATAAAGGTGTACTTTAATAATAATAAAGAATAAGTTGTGTTTATTACAAATATTTTGTATTAAATTGTCCAAAAATATATAATTAAATGATAACTAAACGAATTTTCTTTTTTTTGTATTTAGACGTCGCCGTTCTTGTGGTATTTTTATTCAGCTATACCACGCAGTCTGGGCGGTACACTGATTTTCGTTGTGGGCGGTGCCTTCGTCGATCGTCGTGCAGCGAAGTTTGTGGCTTAATTAATTTTCATATCGTTTCTACCAGATTCATAAATAACAAATCTGCAAATTTTATATTTTTATCCATGTTCAGTATCACAGGTTGTAGGTGTCCACGGGGGGTTGAGTACGGGACCCCTAAGCCATATTAAACCCTCTCGGCTACGAAGGCGCCCCTAAAATTCTAGCAGTTATATACAAATTTACAAAAATTTTAAGAAAAATGAGGAAAAATGGGGCAATTAGGAGAAAAATGCAGAGTGGAAACATTTGCTATCCCGAGGCTTGCCCAACCCACCGCGGCCCTCTCACTCTCCTCTTCCTCCTGCGCCTAGAACCTTTCAAATGTGACGGACCTCGCACACCTATGCGATAATTTTACAGATATCACTAAACGTTAACAAACGTCAGTTAACTATTGACAGCTGATAAGTTTGATTTTCAAAGTTTACTATTGGTTTGATTAATCATATCTAAAATATGGTCCAAGTAATCCTGAGGTTTGTGGTTACGTTATAACTGTAGAAAACAGAACAGCTTAGTCCGGGGGTTCGGCGGCTAGCAGCCAACGTAGGCTTTGAGCTTAGTGTATGTCTCTTGCAAGAACTTTAGCTTAGGCTAACACTAAGGCTTGGGCTTAGCGTATAGAGCGGCACGGCCTGCATTTTATTTACACCCCTAAGCGCTGCTTTGGCCTTCAATATTTTAAAGTAGAAAAGAAAATAGCTCAAAATTTTCATTGCTATGTTTAGTTAATGTGAATTTCTAACGTCTGGTAAAGTAAGAAAAAGATATACTTCAATGTACATTCACCATTTCTACTAATTAATAGCAAATACCTAAACATGACCGTTAGCAGTGACACTTAACCCCGTTTTTTAATCTTTGATATAAGCTGGAAAAATTTTAATGCTAATGCCCAAAGTGAAGAAATGCGTAAGGTATTAGCCAAACAATTTTAGTTTTTACGAAATAGAAATTTTTTTCGTTTTTAGTGCAAATTATACGTAACACATGACAGTCGAAAACTAACAAAGCGGTTTTGTCAGTGAGTTTCTATCCTATAACTGTTCTTACAATTATTTATTTCTGGTATAATTGTTACAGGTTGCTATTTCTTGTCTGCACTTTCGTCTTTCTCTACTCGTTTCTGCCACATAAAGAACTGCGATTTATTATCTATGCTATTCCGTTGTTTAACATTAGTGCTGCATTGGCATGCAACAGAATGTAAGATCTTTCGATTTTAATGAAACGTATACTCCGAATATGTTATTATTCTGTCAAAAATTCTGATGCAAATATTTACAGTCATATATATCTCTATCTATTAATTAGTGAAATATTCTTCCGAAATCATTACCCTATTCGCATGTTAGTGATGCCAATAGTCGATGATAGTCGACTCTTTTTAAGAGTACTCTTCAGATTTTCCATATACGTTGTGATCCTTTTCGGCTTATAAGTAAGATTTGTGACCCATATTGCGTGTTAAAAACATAACAACTAAAGGTTCCATGTTCTCGGACCACCAAATATATTGACATTTTCTTGGGCTATCGAGTAAGACAAGAGCTTCCTGGCAGCCAAATTGAAACTCCGTCATGAGGATGTTGACCCCAAATTGAGAACGCTCCAGGTTATTGAGTACAAAATATACACCCCCGTTTTCACCACCAAATTCAGACTCTCCCAGGTTCCTGCGAGCCAAAGAATTTGTAATAAACTTTATGCCGTCAAACAATTTGTGAGACTGTTAAGATTTTCAATAGCAGATGATCCTGATTTTCAATAGCAGCATGATTTGGACTAAGTGAACAAGAGTCGGTTTCACGTTTGACAGGGCATTTGGTGTACAAAAAATATGCTAACTCTAAAATTAAACGTAAACAAGTTCTTCATAGATCATGAAGCGAAATCTACTGTTCAAAGAAAAACGTGTAAGATCTGTGTGCGGTACAGCATATTCTGTATTATACTGTTTGCGCCTGTATTATATTCTTACTTGTACTCAAAATATTAAAATTGCGTGTACAACCAAAATTAAAGAAGAATGACAAAATCAATTTAACCCAACAAATTTCAGATGGCAAAATAGGCATAAACACAGTCTGTTACGAAAGGCCCTGGTCTTGGCTGCCGTCGGTCATATTGCTTTGAATTTAGCAATGACTGGATGCTATTTATATGCCTCACATTGGAACTATCCTGCTGCACACGCTTTGCAATGGCTCAATCAAAACGGAAATCGCAGCGAACGTAAGTGCTTCACCACTTCTCACTGATATATAATTGGCGATAAATGGATTTAGCTATCCGGATCTCATCGTTTTGTTACATTTGGTGCTACTTCTATGTCTCGAAGTAATGTATATATATATATTTACTTATGGTATGCATAGGCCTTCATATTGAAATGCAGTACTTAGCCAATTTTAACACGCAAAATACTCTAGTGAAAGGACCTTTTCTACCCTATTTATATTGCAGGCGAAGTTACACACTGAAAAACCCTTTTCGTAAAACTACACCAAGAGAAAACAATAAAATAGCATTGTGACACGTCAGAAAATTCATATTTTATGCCGTGTCGGTAGAAATCGAACATGTTTATAAGCTGAATCTACTGCAGGATCACGCTAAAAGCCACACTGTTGCTCCGCGTGTTTGCATCGATAAGCATGTCATCTATGGCACTTTGCAGCCAGATTTGCATCGAGAAATGCCTTCTGAACGGCAATATATTTAGGGCTGATACCCTCTGCTAAGATGTATCGTCGAATGTGGACTCTTTGACCACGCAAATCGTTAAGTATCAGAAACTTTAGTCTTGTTTCCATTGTGGTTTGTGGCAGTTTGTGTGCAGACAAGATGGGCTTTACGGATGTAATAGACCGATACGGTGTTGTATACGGCACCCGAGTTGCTTATTTTAAGATCACCTTAATCACCTCGTGTAGTTTGCAGCGATAGTCAAGGATAATATGCGATACATCGTTGTCGTTATTACCGGATTTTGTGTTCATCTAGATATCAGCTACATGGATAACTGTTTTCGCTGTCGATCAAGCGGTATCCTGGTGTCCATTGTATGCTGGAGTTCTTCAACGAGCCCTTTGACGGTTCTTAACCGTGTCATTTTGGTGCTACTTAATGCGCGAGTCCGATTTAGATGCGTACACTTACGGTGTTCTTTTGTCAAGCCAGTTCAGGATCGTAAAATCGATGAGTGCACGCGAACCTAGATTTTTCGCTTATATACACGAACAAAGATTTGTGATATTGCAACATGCAGGTGCTGTTCATGGTCGCTATTTTGCGATAGGGCATCGTATTTTTCTGACCGCGTACACATATGTAATCACGGTTTTAGCATATACTATAATACACACATAGATATCCGATTCAACATGTCATTTGGTGAACACGAACAAACGTGCGAAACGGAGAAATGTGCGCGTAAGCAAATCCATTTCGTATATCGTAAAGCCCTTGTTCGCGTTCACTAACATGCAAATACCGATGGCAGAAATGTAAATGCGAACAATGCATTTCGTGATTTCACAAAAGAACAATCCGGGTGTACGCACCTAAAATGGACTCACGCATAAGGTACATACTGCGGGAATGCAGGCATCTAGCGTGAGCTCCCAACGATTCTTTGACACCAGGCGCGACACCGAGAACTGATCCGTGAATTCATGCGCGCTCGGCGCAGCGTGGCTGCAGGACCCTCTTGAGCGAGCCGCTGAACTGTTAATTCGCACTGTTACACTGTCTCGATAACTCATAGTTCGCTGTGGCTTAGTACCCATTTTGTGTATGACGTTGTTCGTACAGCTGGATCACTTCCTGTCCGGATTCGTTGGCCATCGCATGAGGACTCAAATTCACAAGGTATATCGACAAGAAGGGCATCATTTACGTTTGATGCTTAAATCTCACTTACCGGAAATAGTTTTTGCCATCGAGAATATAGATTACCATCGTCATGAGCGTAGCCAAAAAATGGTCCTAGAGGTCCTGGGACCCTTCAATCCAATCCCACTAAATATTATTAAGACGTGTGCGCACAAAGCATGTACGGCGCACAGGACGATAGAACTTAACAGTCTCCACAGCACCTCAACGTCGTACATAGCATATCAAAGTAATTAAAGATGTTGCAGCCTGCAACTAAAATGGCTAGAATGACCCTACAATTTACTCTTTTAGTCTTACGGTTTATGGCCTCAATATACTGTGCGCTTATTTCGCAGTATTTGACAATTGAAGATTTAAATTTGAGCGACTTTAGCAGAAGTTTTGTAAAACTGCGACTTGCAGTTAATGCACATTGATAAAATCTTTAGGTGATCTCCATCTCAGTGAAGGTACAATTTCTAACAAAAAATAAGATGCAGTTTTGGCACCAAATTTAGTTAGTGGTCATTATATTATGATCACGCACCGTGAAGAATGGTCAATAAATCGGTATTCTGGGCAAAATGTCAGCCTCCACAGTAGCCTACCACTACATCGTTTCCGTTCGCCTTAGTTCTATCCGCGCATTCGTAGTTACAGAGAGGAGCTATGATGTAAACAATAAGCACTGAGTGTCACGAACTGTGATTAATAGGCAGGATAAACGATGTCACCGGTGAAACTTTACAGGACCACCTCATTTAAAAATCCTGGCTACGCCAATGACCAAAGTAAATATATCGCTAGCCACCACCGAAAGCAGTGGAACAGCATCTAGGGTTCAAAAGATCAACCTTTTATGAATAAAGGGTTACTTATACGCTGTTATACTTTAGCTCAAAACAAAATTTCACTTGCCTGCAACTTGCCTTTTTTGTGACTTTTAAAGAACGTTGTTTTATGAAGTTTCTTTCTACTCTGTGAATAAATGTTATTTTTTTATAGTTATTATAACAAATTTCTTAATTTAGAGACAAACACTCCCCTCCGCTGCTGAATTGTATTTAATCACATTTAACTGTTCTGGTAAGCTGTGGGTGAATGCTTTTGCCGCAACACCTTATAAAACTCGAGCGCTTCTGTAACAATCATTAACTCGGATGCCCTCATATTCTCAAACGGAAGCGGATAGCTGACAAGACGGTACTAACCTACGCATTAATAGATTATGAACTTCAGCTCACGATGTTTTATCTGCAAAACTGTTGTGTACTGATTCATCTTTAGCAATTGAACGGCTCGTTTTATATAGTTCTTTATATGCATATTGTAATAAGCTATTAGCTTTTAAAATATAACCCAAATAAATCAAAAATATACATATCATAATTTTTTTTGTTGTTCCGCAAACTTATATTATTGTCATTTATTAATGTAGACTGCTATAATGAATTGCATGATTTCTACGACCATTTTAGATCTCAGAATACACATTGACGTTTTCAGCGCTGAAACTGGAATATCGCGATTTCTCCACTCAAATAAGAATTGGGAGTAAGTTATAACATTATGAATACCAAAATTGAATCCAATTGTCAGTAGGAATTAAACTTGAGTAGCAGCATTCCGTCGTTAGTGAGACGACTTTTTTCGATTATTTGCAATTTCTGACAGACTGTACGCATTACGTTTGATTTTACAAAATCCACTGGTCAAAAACTAGGCTGTAAAATCTACAACGGACTATAGCATCCATTGTCAATGTATGAAATATCCATCCAGGTATTATGTCATATTTATAAGTATCGTAGGCTGTTGCCTAATGGTCAGGAAAAATAAATGTCAGTTTAGCGAAGCGAGCTTAGTGGCAAATTGAACTGGCAATTTCAAACTGTCTTTTTGTGATACCAGGGAGACTGGGGTAGAGGCGTCGCAAGCTCTTCAGTAGTAGAGGGGCCAGCAAAAAAGCGGAGGAGTCAGCCGTTTACATTCATTTTATTATAACCCCCTCGGGTTATTTTATAAGGTGTAAGTACAAAGTGGGGACTGGTGCCACAACAGGACTGCTGTGGCACCAGCAGGACTGGTGCCACAGCAGTACTGTTGTCGCAACGGCACTGGTGACATAACTGAAATGATCCCACAACATGACTGGTGCCACAACAGGGCTGCTGCCACAACAGGACTGGTGCCACAACAGAATATTGCCCTATTATGGCATCAGTCCTGTTATGGAATCTGTCATTTTGTATCGCAAGCTGAAAAATTAGAGGGGCTGGCAAAAAGTGGAAGCGTCGGTCCTTTACATTCATCTTATTACAACGCCACCAGGTTAGTTTTCATGTTTGTCAATAAAAAGCGGAGGCTGCTGCCGCAACAAGACTGGCGCCACAATAAGACTGGTGTCACAACAGAACTGGTGCCACTACAGGACTTGTGCCACAACAAGACTCGTGCCACAACAGGGCAATTCAATTTGTACCACAAGAGGACATTGGCGGTGGGAATATTTGTACCCATGCAGTCGCGACCCTACCGTATAGACACTAAGTGTCACAGTCATACCGTAAATAAATTCCTCGTGGTATACTGCACACCCTTACCAACTACATTTTTTGTTTACGCTGGTTTAAGTCTACGTTTGCTGCTATTGTACTGAGCCGGTTTAACATGTGCTTAAAGTTTCGCACGGGCTCAAACAAATGTGCTACGTTGTCTGCATTATCCAAATCCGTAAAGGCAAAGGATGAGTATGTAACTGGCCGGGAGACGTCTTAAACTGTAGGTGTCTGAATAAGTTCGCTGGCACCGTAGTATCCAGCGAATTCCAAATGGTTGAGCACCACTCCAAATGTAAGACGTAGTCTATTTAGTAGCTGCTCAAAGTGTTCACCCCAACGTGCAATGTGTTGTCTTACATTGCTCATGATGTTACCGCTAAGTCACGGATCTTGCCACTAGCGGTAACAGATACATTCTCTAAAATTCTGTTGCACAGATGTCAGATATATTCATTAAAATAAAAATTAACAAAGCGACTAAGAATTTCTTGCGATAGAGTGATTTTTAGCAATTTCATTACGAGGCAATGATATGAACAAAATTTGAACAATTTGCCGCCTTGAAGTCGACGCATCAATTTTGCCCGAGCGCTTCCTAGTTCCGCTGGGTCACTGGTCGGTCGCTTTTTCCTGTGGATTATCGGTGCGTTTGTAAAATATTGTGAGCCAAAAACCAGTGGGTCACCGTGGGTCGCTGGTCACTACTAGGTAACTCACGTCCATGCATGGTGTGAACTATATATTCCAAACGCTGGGGACGTTATAACGGGAATGCCGCAAAATACATTACACCATAAGTAACAACAACTTAAGACTTTGAGCAGAGGCGTAATGGATAGCCAAAGAAGAATCTTTGTTTGCACCGCTAGAGAACGCTAATGTATAAGCCGCTAATTGAATATTATTAAAATATAAGAGTGCGATTTGCTTGAAACGCGCTTTTGTATATTAAGTTTTGTTTAATATCTATTTTTAGAAAATTACATTTTTCAGGTACAACAAAACTGAGAATATGCCTTTGAAATACATCGCTCAAGATGCTGGATTTACTCATCTCATAATTGGGAACTATACTAACATTGGAACTTTGTTTGCCGAACACTTTGCTCAAACATCGAAAATTATTCATGTCGAGCCCGGATTTAATCGGATTCGTTTTAAACCCGACTTTGAAGCATTCGATCTGTTATCTATGGAAATTCCTTTTGAGTTTGAAATGACATCCAAAGTGCTTGTTGTAAAGATGCAGCTAAAACCGTAGCTAATCACACATATAATTTGCTAATATATTATTTCATTACGTCATAAAAGCTCAACAGACGTGATTAAGACAAGATGCTAACATGTTAGAAAACTTTTTAGTATTTCCAGAAGATCTGTTCCATTTAGAATAGTACCATCTAAAAGATTGAAAATAGTGATTGAGGCAGTCGTTGTGACGTGTTTAATCACCTCATCTGCCAGGAATTTAGGCACTCCAACCGCTTGTGCATGTGACGCAATAAAACTAACTCATCTCATTAAATATATATGGTGTTTTATTTTCCTTTCAAACAACTTATGTTATAGCTTCGAACGTGCCGTTCTACCTCACTTTTTTGCGCTGTATGACTTTTACTTCGGCCTGTATCACTAAACATTGTCGATACTCATGAACATCAACCCCAACTTGTCTGGTCTATAACACGTTACAAGTGTTTTGTCCTCTTGTCCCCAAATCGTCATGCAGCGCGTCATTCCAAGGCTGGTTCGTTCGATTTGATCCCTTATCAGGAAGCGCCGGCATGTAGCTTTGCAGTGCAGTTGTCTACCGTTCGGCTAATAGCACGCAGCCGTATCAATCTAATTAAAGCAGAACGATCAACGCAAAAGATTGTGAGAATTTTGTTTTGCTGTCCGCCGGTGTAAATCATAACACATCGTCGGATGGATCGATTTCGACAAATCTTTTTGATCGATAGCAAAATTGATGACGATATGCCATAGGTGTCGAAGCTCTGTCTGCTTATGCGGGCGAGAGTGGCGAGGGATACGCTTTCGCCGGGTGATAGGAAAGTGGGATAAGTAATTTTTGCGAATTTTTGCCTATTTTTCCTGAAATCATCCGCGCGTGCGGCGGCGGCACGACGGATATATTTGGAGCCTTCGAGGGAGGGTTGATTTGGCTTGGGGTGGGACTATTTCCACCCTTAGAGGGGTTTAACTCCGCTACACCCTTATCCACACCTATGACGGTGTGTCCTTTATCTGAACGTGACCAGCTGTGACCTCGTCTTCTTGGTCAAAATAGAAAAAAACAGGTGTTTAAGGGTTCTTTTGCCAAGTCTGGCCACACGGGTACCAGATTTTCACTGCCAATATCTCAGAAAAATTTTCATCAGGACAGACTCAACTCGTTGAGATCTACAACTTTGATGAATACATCGGACTTGAAATGTTTTGCCGATCGTATAGATATAAAGTTAAAATGTATTAAATAATCAACTAAGGTGATAAAAGAGCAGTGGTGAGGAATATTGATTTCAAATTTCACCTTCGTGTTGTCTTTAGTATTTTATTTTGGTTTGAAATTATATGTCATTCAAATACCCCGAGGACACGCTTATATATCAAAACGTGATGTAGTGGTTTACAGCGAGCCGTCTGGTCCGACCAATCCAGATTTTATGTGTCCAACTCCCATCGGCATCCTTTTGAGTTTTCAAAAATTTTTGTTGCACTATATATACATATTACATGGACACGTATGTATAGACTCACGGTAATATTAAAAGAGCACTAGTTTTTCCATGATTTGTCAAACATTTAGCTTCGGAATAAGATTTTGCAGAAGCATGTTTTGTGTTTTTGTAGGAACTAGGCCTTCACCAGTCGGAAAAATATTTAACAAGGTAAATTAATAATCCGAAGTTTTGTTAGGGGGCACGAACCAGGAGCTCCAGTTTCTTTCCAGGTGGAAAGGATTGTGCCACAAATTCCTGCCAACTAACCTCTTCATTTAGAAGCCAGAAATTAAAGACTTTTGCTCTCTTTGTGAAATTGCAAAATTTCCAAATTTTCCTTTGAAATGGCTAACGCAAAGCGGGCAACGTCAATAAAATTCCACAATCTGTACACTGACATCATACAAACATTGTGTAATGGTTTAACTCAGCGCTGGTAAATGTAGGATACGTCACAAAACGTTTCTGAATAGTAAAATAACAACGGTCCCCCGAACCATCTTGTGAGAGTATCGAAATTTCTGAATGAAATTATTTTGCACCAAAATAGATTATTCTGTTTCGTGCAATCACTGTTATACATAATTTATAAATTTTGTAGGCCATAACTCAGAAATGGTTAGATGGATCTCTCCATTTTTACATTTAACACGATTAAGGATTGGCACGTACCGATACACATATTTGTCTCATGTGTATCTCATTTAACCAACAGTGATTAAACAATAACCATTTTCACTCTAAAATTTGTAGGAATTTGGTTGTTATCATTCATAACATGATAATAAAAACTAGGTTTGATTTAAATTTTTACAGGGCAGACCACGGTATAGAACGACAACAACCCCGTGCTCTAGATAACAAGGCGCCAGGAATCTGCATTTGGTAGCAAATCGTACAAATTGTTTTGTCTACTACACCTCGAGACTTTTTAGGTTGTGTTTGGTTCAAATTTCCACAAAACGTATAAGTGTAGGCTGTACGGTCATTATCCTAACGGCATCTACGCTTTGTTCTAGAAAATAAAGTGTCCAAACCCTGTTATCGGCCAAAATTGTAAATGTCATCTAAATAGAAACCTTGTTAATTTATGGTCTTGTATGTCATTCAGGTGCTCACTGAACATGAGTACACTATTTATATGTCAGATATATATGCTGTTTACCTATACAACTTTGCTACGAAATAGTTTTATATGGGAACTTTGGCAAAAATATGACTACATGTTTATGTAGCGACCTGTATCTTCGCAATAAATAAACCGACTTGGTTTATGCATATTGAACCTTTATTGATCATTGCTGCATTAAATTAGTATATATTAGTATTAAGTAATTAGGAGAAGCCTTGTGTCCATATCAAAGTCTTTCGAAATGGGAATCTGGATTTGATGTGAATAATCAGTATTAAAAACAATTTGCACCCACAATTCACGTTAATGTCCAGGTTCAAATTTTGCAAGGCTCCCATTTTAAATGCCTATATGCTATGTACTTCTCCTTCACTTATCTTGCTTTTAGGTTAGCTATATTTTTGAGTTAAGAAGATGTTTAATTTTCCGATAAATATATATTGGTATTAAGTATATAGTCGATGTTTTGACGTAACCTGGAGCACAGATATGTAGTTTCGAATTAAAATTTCAATGTAGCAGAAACGTGTAAAATTTGAAATATAAAAAAATTAACGTTTTGTATATTTTCAAGCGACTTCAATGTTTTCATGTTTATAGTACGACTGCCCTTTGATTTACCTAGTGGTAAAATCGGTGTCTTGTACACATGCGCCAGCGCGCATTTGGATTAATCCGAGCGTTGTAGTCAATGTTTTCATGTTTATAGCACGACAGCCCTTGGACTTACCTAGTGGTCAAATCAGTGTCTCGTACGCAAAGACCACCGTGCATTTGGCTCCGTCCGCGCGTTACCATTTGGCCGCTCAGCCCGACCAGTCCACTTTTTGGCATTTCGTTTAGTCATCTGAAGTATATATATTGCCTCCCACAGTCACCAACTGGCTTGCCTACCATAAGGGCTACCTGAAATCTTTTGGATGATATACGCCAAAGTTTGTCCCTTTCCTGGGCTGGCATAGAAATGGAAATTCATCGAAATTTTCATGGAGATGGAATGGAAATGAAAATGATTTTCCATTTGCATATAGAAATAATTTCTGCTTTCACACATACCTAATGATTTCAACATATGGTCCGACTTTACAGTGTCCGATAAAACGCAATGTCATTCGTTGAGGTTTGGAACGAAATTTTGTGTTATCAAGCATAACACCAAAGGCATTAAATAGCAACTACCACCTTATTGAGTGTCTGTTACGCATCGTCGATTTCGTAAAGGTCACCCCGTCAGTCAGTGTAGCATCCAGCCTCACGTCCTTACTTCCAAACTTGACGTAAACCCACTCTAATTTTCAGTAAAAAGCCGGATAATAACAAACAAACGTGTCTCTAGCGATGTTTTCCGGATAAGAATCTATTTTGCATATTGATCATCAACAAACCGAGATACCAGTCTACCACACGTCGCTTTTTACTGAAAAAACTAAACACACTGTTGCTTTATTTGCAGAATTTTTCTGAGTTATTTCTCCTGATGACACTTATGCCTAGCTTGTACTCTTGGATGCTTCGGGAAAATGATCCGTAACCCGAGCGCTCCCTGAACTATAAAAGCACTTCATTTGGTGAATCTAAAAACATTAGCAAATAATCTAAACAGCTTCCTCCAATGCCTAAGCAATGCAGTCTATAATTGTGTATTTTTTTTCTTGGCCTGCCTAAGGTTTGTAGCCAACAAACTAAGAAGAAAGAATATTTTTGAAAATTCGGATACTCATCCTCGCAATGCGATAGAGATATTGCTTGGTGGTTGAACGATTTGTCGCAGTCGTTTCTGCGAATTCTTTGATGATGATCGTGGAACAGACGCTAAGTAAAATCATTTGTTGGAACCGAAATAAAACTGTTTATAATCATATGTGTCGCTAGCGGGATAGTGGTAGCGGGGTTATCCACCAAGGTCCAACCCCTAATTTACAAATCCACACAACCCTCCAGCA